>CM040187.1:17816262-18033762 GCA_022606455.1 Callitettix versicolor
TGCACAGTTTAGGTCCTCCAGAAAACAAGCCGCGTGTACCTGCATGGCTTCATGCACAGTTTAGGTCCTCCAGAAAACAAGCCGCGTGTACCTGCATGGCTTCATGCACAGTTTAGGTCCTCCAGAAAACAAGCCGCGTGTACCTGCATGGCTTCATGCACAGTTTAGGTCCTCCAGAAAACAAGCCGCGTGTACCTGCATGGCTTCATGCACAGTTTAGGTCCTCCAGAAAACAAGCCGTGTGTACCTGCATGGCTTCATACACAGTTTAGGTCCTCCAGAAAACAAGCCGCGTGTACCTGCGTGGCTTCATGCACAGTTTAGGTCCTCCAGAAAACAAGCCGCGTGTACCTGCATGACTTCATGCACAGTTTAGGTCCTCCAGAAAACAAGCCGCGTGTACCTGCATGACTTCATGCACAGTTTAGGTCCTCCAGAAAACAAGCCGCGTGTACCTGCACCTGCATGGCTTCATGCACAGTTTAGGTCCTCCAGAAAACAAGCCGCGTGTACCTGCATGGCTTCATGCACAGTTTAGGTCCTCCAGAAAACAAGCCGTGTGTACCTGCATGGCTTCATGCACAGTTTAGGTCCTCCAGAAAACAAGCCGCGTGTACCTGCATGGCTTCATGCACAGTTTAGGTCCTCCAGAAAACAAGCCGCGTGTACCTGCATGGCTTCATGCACAGTTTAGGTCCTCCAGAAAACAAGCCGCGTGTACCTGCATGGCTTCATGCACAGTTTAGGTCCTCCAGAAAACAAGCCGCGTGTACCTGCATGGCTTCATGCACAGTTTAGGTCCTCCAGAAAACAAGCCGCGTGTACCTGCATGGCTTCATGCACAGTTTAGGTCCTCCAGAAAACAAGCCGCGTGTACCTGCATGGCTTCATGCACAGTTTAGGTCCTCCAGAAAACAAGCCGCGTGTACCTGCATGGCTTCATGCACAGTTTAGGTCCTCCAGAAAACAAGCCGTGTGTACCTGCATGGCTTCATACACAGTTTAGGTCCTCCAGAAAACAAGCCGCGTGTACCTGCATGGCTTCATGCACAGTTTAGGTCCTCCAGAAAACAAGCCGTGTGTACCTGCATGGCTTCATACACAGTTTAGGTCCTCCAGAAAACAAGCCGCGTGTACCTGCATGGCTTCATGCACAGTTTCGGTCCTCCAGAAAACAAGCCGCTTGTACCTGCATGGCTTCATGCACAGTTTAGGTCCTCCAGAAAACAAGCCGTGTGTACCTGCATGGCTTCATGCACAGTTTAGGTCCTCCAGAAAACAAGCCGCGTGTACCTGCATGGCTTCATGCACAGTTTAGGTCCTCCAGAAAACAAGCCGTGTGTACCTGCATGGCTTCATGCACAGTTTAGGTCCTCCAGAAAACAAGCCGCGTGTACCTGCATGGCTTCATGCACAGTTTAGGTCCTCCAAAAAACAAGCCGCGTGTACCTGCATGACTTCATGCACAGTTTAGGTCCTCCAGAAAACAAGCCGCGTGTACCTGCATGACTTCATGCACAGTTTAGGTCCTCCAGAAAACAAGCCGCGTGTACCTGCATGACTTCATGCACAGTTTAGGTCCTCCAGAAAACAAGCCGCGAGTACCTGCATGACTTCATGCACAGTTTAGGTCCTCCAGAAAACAAGCCGCGTGTACCTGCATGACTTCATGCACAGTTTAGGTCCTCCAGAAAACAAGCCGCGTGTACCTGCATGGCTTCATACACAGTTTAGGTCCTCCAGAAAACAAGCCGCGAGTACCTGCATGACTTCATGCACAGTTTAGGTCCTCCAGAAAACAAGCCGCGTGTACCTGCATGACTTCATGCACAGTTTAGGTCCTCCAGAAAACAAGCCGTGTGTACCTGCGTGGCTTCATGCACAGTTTAGGTCCTCCAGAAAACAAGCCGCGTGTACCTGCATGGCTTCATGCACAGTTTAGGTCCTCCAGAAAACAAGCCGCGTGTACCTGCATGGCTTCATGCACAGTTTAGGTCCTCCAGAAAACAAGCCGCGTGTACCTGCATGACTTCATGCACAGTTTAGGTCCTCCAGAAAACAAGCCGCGTGTACCTGCATGACTTCATGCACAGTTTAGGTCCTCCAGAAAACAAGCCGCGTGTACCTGCATGGCTTCATGCACAGTTTAGGTCCTCCAGAAAACAAGCCGCGTGTACCTGCATGGCTTCATGCACAGTTTAGGTCCTCCAGAAAACAAGCCGTGTGTACCTGCATGGCTTCATGCACAGTTTAGGTCCTCCAGAAAACAAGCCGCGTGTACCTGCATGGCTTCATGCACAGTTTAGGTCCTCCAGAAAACAAGCCGCGTGTACCTGCATGGCTTCATGCACAGTTTAGGTCCTCCAGAAAACAAGCCGCGTGTACCTGCATGGCTTCATGCACAGTTTAGGTCCTCCAGAAAACAAGCCGCGTGTACCTGCATGGCTTCATGCACAGTTTAGGTCCTCCAGAAAACAAGCCGCGTGTACCTGCATGGCTTCATGCACAGTTTAGGTCCTCCAGAAAACAAGCCGCGTGTACCTGCATGGCTTCATGCACAGTTTAGGTCCTCCAGAAAACAAGCCGTGTGTACCTGCATGGCTTCATACACAGTTTAGGTCCTCCAGAAAACAAGCCGCGTGTACCTGTATGGCTTCATGCACAGTTTAGGTCCTCCAGAAAACAAGCCGAGTGTACCTGCATGGCTTCATGCACAGTTTAGGTCCTCCAGAAAACAAGCCGTGTGTACCTGCATTGCTTCATACACAGTTTAGGTCCTCCAGAAAACAAGCCGCGTGTACCTGCATGGCTTCATGCACAGTTTAGGTCCTCCAGAAAACAAGCCGCTTGTACCTGCATGGCTTCATGCACAGTTTAGGTCCTCCAGAAAACAAGCCGTGTGTACCTGCATGGCTTCATGCACAGTTTAGGTCCTCCAGAAAACAAGCCGTGTGTACCTGCGTGGCTTCATACACAGTTTAGGTCCTCCAGAAAACAAGCCCCGTGTACCTGCATGGCTTCATGCACAGTTTAGGTCCTCCAGAAAACAAGCCGTGTGTACCTGCGTGGCTTCATACACAGTTTAGGTCCTCCAGAAAACAAGCCGTGTGTACCTGCGTGGCTTCATACACAGTTTAGGTCCTCCAGAAAACAAGCCGTGTGTACCTGCGTGGCTTCATACACAGTTTAGGTCCTCCAGAAAACAAGCCGTGTGTACCTGCGTGGCTTCATACACAGTTTAGGTCCTCCAGAAAACAAGCCGTGTGTACCTGCGTGGCTTCATGCACAGTTTAGGTCCTCCAGAAAACAAGCCGTGTGTACCTGCGTGGCTTCATACACAGTTTAGGTCCTCCAGAAAACAAGCCGTGTGTACCTGCGTGGCTTCATACACAGTTTAGGTCCTCCAGAAAACAAGCCGTGTGTACCTGCGTGGCTTCATGCACAGTTTAGGTCCTCCAGAAAACAAGCCGTGTGTACCTGCATGGCTTCATGCACAGTTTAGGTCCTCCAGAAAACAAGCCGTGTGTACCTGCGTGGCTTCATGCACAGTTTAGGTCCTCCAGAAAACAAGCCGTGTGTACCTGTATGGCTTCATGCACAGTTTAGGTCCTCCAGAAAACAAGCCGCGTGTACCTGCATGGCTTCATGCACAGTTTAGGTCCTCCAGAAAACAAGCCGCGTGTACCTGCATGGCTTCATGCACAGTTTAGGTCCTCCAGAAAACAAGCCGTGTGTACCTGCGTGGCTTCATACACAGTTTAGGTCCTCCAGAAAACAAGCCGTGTTTACCTGCGTGGCTTCATACACAGTTTAGGTCCTCCAGAAAACAAGCCGTGTGTACCTGCGTGGCTTCATACACAGTTTAGGTCCTCCAGAAAACAAGCCGTGTGTACCTGCGTGGCTTCATGCACAGTTTAGGTCCTCCAGAAAACAAGCCGTGTGTACCTGCATGGCTTCATGCACAGTTTAGGTCCTCCAGAAAACAAGCCGTGTGTACCTGCGTGGCTTCATGCACAGTTTAGGTCCTCCAGAAAACAAGCCGTGTGTACCTGTATGGCTTCATGCACAGTTTAGGTCCTCCAGAAAACAAGCCGCGTGTACCTGCATGGCTTCATGCACAGTTTAGGTCCTCCAGAAAACAAGCCGCGTGTACCTGCATGGCTTCATGCACAGTTTAGGTCCTCCAGAAAACAAGCCGCGTGTACCTGCATGGCTTCATGCACAGTTTAGGTCCTCCAGAAAACAAGCCGCGTGTACCTGCATGGCTTCATGCACAGTTTAGGTCCTCCAGAAAACAAGCCGCGTGTACCTGCATGGCTTCATGCACAGTTTAGGTCCTCCAGAAAACAAGCCGTGTGTACCTGCATGGCTTCATACACAGTTTAGGTCCTCCAGAAAACAAGCCGTGTGTACCTGCGTAGCTTCATGCACAGTTTAGGTCCTCCAGAAAACAAGCCGTGTGTACCTGCATGGCTTCATACACAGTTTAGGTCCTCCAGAAAACAAGCCGTGTGTACCTGCGTGGCTTCATACACAGTTTAGGTCCTCCAGAAAACAAGCCGTGTGTACCTGCATGGCTTCATGCACAGTTTAGGTCCTCCAGAAAACAAGCCGTGTGTACCTGCATGGCTTCATACACAGTTTAGGTCCTCCAGAAAACAAGCCGTGTGTACCTGCGTGGCTTCATACACAGTTTAGGTCCTCCA
The DNA here is from genome assembly GCA_022606455.1 of Callitettix versicolor. Lineage (NCBI taxonomy): Eukaryota > Metazoa > Arthropoda > Insecta > Hemiptera > Cercopidae > Callitettix > Callitettix versicolor. Next base: position 17,820,969 of record CM040187.1, read on the forward strand.
GAAAACAAGCCGTGTGTACCTGCATGGCTTCATGCACAGTTTAGGTCCTCCAGAAAACAAGCCGTGTGTACCTGCGTGGCTTCATGCACAGTTTAGGTCCTCCAGAAAACAAGCCGTGTGTACCTGCGTGGCTTCATGCACAGTTTAGGTCCTCCAGAAAACAAGCCGTGTGTACCTGCATGGCTTCATGCACAGTTTAGGTCCTCCAGAAAACAAGCCGTGTGTACCTGCATGGCTTCATGCACAGTTTAGGTCCTCCAGAAAACAAGCCGTGTGTACCTGCATGGCTTCATGCACAGTTTAGGTCCTCCAGAAAACAAGCCGTGTGTACCTGCGTGGCTTCATGCACAGTTTAGGTCCTCCAGAAAACAAGCCGCGTGTACCTGCATGGCTTCATGCACAGTTTAGGTCCTCCAGAAAACAAGCCGTGTGTACCTGCATGACTTCATGCACAGTTTAGGTCCTCCAGAAAACATGCAGTGTGTACCTGCGTTGCTTGGGTCTAAATTAAATGATTTTTAAAGTGCACTACAATTATGAAAAACAATGATTTTTGATCAGATTTCAACAAATTCAATTTGTAAGGTTTTGAGGTCAAGGTTCTCTTTGAGGAAAAGTTTATGTCTTGTGAAAACTAACAACATTGCTAAAGGTCACAAATAAATATCTCTTTTCACTTCAATGACATAACTAAATTGAGAAAAATAGCGATTTTATAGTAGGAGTGGGTGTGAGGGTCCGCCACTTCCTCATTATTTGTCCTTAGAGCTTCTGTGTGAAATTTTGTGCGAATATCTCAAAACGTATTCTACTTTCAGATTTATATATGTTTTTTGTTTTTTACTTCGGTAATTTGAGGGTAATTTTCTGTCTGGTTGTGATTGAGATTGACAACACTGCTCAGTAAAGCCTGTCTGAACATTCATTTTGTTTAAATAATTGAATTTCAGAAAATTGTTATAATGTTTTACACCGTTTATTAATTCCATCACAGTACCAAAAGACGACAGCGTACTGGAGTATTTGCAGAAAAATGCAAGTCTTTCGTAAGAGTTGAAGGTCAGAAAAAAAATTGTTGAAAAGACTCCAACTAGACGCGAAAAGAAAACCAAGTCAGGCGCTAATATTTGTAACACAGCAGACATTTAAAAACAGATACTTCAATATAAACTGAATCCTACCGATTTTGAGAAGCAGAGTAGTGACATGTTTACTAACGTAATAAGCTTTGGGTCCACTTTCAGCGCTATACGATTGAAACGTCCAGGCCACAGACTGCAAAGAACGTCGACCCATGTTACAATAGGCCTCTTTATACTTACACAACTCCGTATTTGCTATACATAACAAGTACTTAGTTATATAACTTCGGGCTTCAGTTATTGTTAATTATTTACACGGATCTATGTTGCAATCTGTCAATTGTGTGGCGGCGATTTCTTGCCTCGCAATACAAGCGAGAACACAGTGAGCAGAGTGTTGCTCAAAAATACACATCTGACATACCAATCGTTAAAGTCTCCCAATACACAATGCAACACACTCTTGTTTTTTGAACACTAAATACCTGTACACCTGAATAAAATACACGTGTGGAACTCAGGAAAGTTACAGACAGCAGTAAAGCTTTTGTTAATATCTTCCCTGAATATATAATTAGTTTGAAGACACGCTTACAAACGTTTTGTTTTGTTTAAATAAATAAATACGTGAACCTAGCTCGGTTATTATTTACTGTAGTAATAGTAAAATTATGTTTTATATTAATTCGTTGCGATCGGCTGATTTCATTGAACAGCTGACAGGCTACAATAAGTTTTGGGTTATGTTGTTAAAAACTAGCTATATTATCAACAATTATTACAAACTAAATTATTACAACATACTAAATTCGAAAGTATTTTAAACGTTCACAAGTTCATCTGATAACCTTACACACACACACACACACACACACACACACACACACACACACATATATATATATATATATATATATATATATATATATATATATATATTATAATATATATTATAATATATATATATATATATATATATATATATATATATATATATATATATATATATATATATATTTATATATATATATTAGCACTACCCTTCGCCCATGAAACTTAAACTGTTTCAGTAATGTAATAATTTATAAACATATTAATAAAAGCGTGATCATCTAAACTCATGATTGTTTTACAAGTAAATATTTAAAAATACAGTATTATAACCTGAATATGTTGTTTTATTGTCTTCAAACGTGTTCCATTAGAATTTAAGAAAATCTGATAAAAAATATTTTTCTCCAAAAAATAATTTATACCTCTTTTATATTGTTGTCCTTTTGGGTGATGAATTCGGGGAGGGATGCTGAATTACGTGTATCATAATTTGTGTTTTAAAATATTTTGTTTACTTTTAAGAAAAGCCGATAAAAAATATTTTCTCCAATGAAAACACTCTTTTTTCTATAATTATACCTCTTTTTACATTTTTATTTTTTTAGGGAATGAATTCGGAAAAATGTTGAAATGTGTGTTTCATTATTTGTGTTTCATAGCATATTTTTAGAATATACGATCCAAAACAAATATTTTTCAAAGCAAAATTGTAACTCCTTTTTTACATTTTCTACCCCCTTTCAATCTCTTTAAGGGATGAGTTTTGGGAAATGGTGAAAAATATATTTCATTAGTAATATTTAAGAGTGACTATGTTAAGTTTTAAGAAGATCAGACGAAAAACATCTTTTCCAATAAAAAATTGTTGTACCTCATTTATACCTCTTTAAGGGTTGAATACTGGAAAATCGTTATTCAGTTCACCCCTACATGTTCACCCCTGAAAATTTCAAATCATTAGCTATTATAGTCTCGACTATACGTTGATTATTAAAGATGGAATGGGTAAGTAGTTTAACGGAGTTAAAATCAAATTTTTGCAAAATCCCCTCTTACTGCACCTCGACATTGTTGTAAGAAGTTACCCTCAAAATTTCAAGTCTCTAGTTATAATAGTCTCGGCTATACATTGATCATTAAATTTGGACTGGGTAAGTAGTTTAATAGCGTTAAAATAAAATTTTTGCAAAATCCTTTCTTAGTGCACGCCTAGACGATAGCATAAATGTACCCTGAAAATTTCAAGTCGCTAGCTAAAATAGTTTTGGCTCTGCATTGATTATGGATCAATCAGTCAGTCAGTCAGGATTTCTTCCTATATATATATATATATATATATATATATATATATATATATATATATATTAATAACCCTTCTCAAAAAGTGATCTCTAAGTCAGGATCAGCGTTCATTTCAAGTCTTACAGTAGTGGCTGCTCCAATGTACATTCACTTACAGGCCAACTTTTAGAAAGACCAATACCGAAAAATTGGATAGAAGCAGGATTACGCCACAATTTAGTTTGTTATAAATAACGTAATACGGTAAAATCAGAAAGTTATCTAATAGTAAAAGCACGGTGATTATAGTATGAACACAATATTACGGATGTATGCGGTATAATTACATATAATGGTGCCTGGAGAACGTCCTGATAGCCAAAGATTGCTGGAACAGTCCATTAAAGCGGGGAAACACTGGGACACACTTTGTCTAGTGTATAATTACACTTAGTTTCGAAACCAAATTATCTATTCCGTATTAGTTAACGAAATATGTGCGACGGTTGTCGTAACTCGAGGACGTGCGCAGGCGCAGTTTACTAGAAAAGAAACTTTCAATTATCGATAACGAATAATTTCTGTAGAAACTAATCCGAGAGAAAACATTAATTGGTATGAAATTAGTCACAAGATATTTGGCCATGTTTTCTTTAAGTAATATGTAGTCTTGCAGGGATTTGTGACGTTTGGTGTGCATGTTGCAAGTACAATACAAAATTTATTTTCAGAGAATTTTGTTTCGAGTGACAGTCGTATTAATTAACCCGAAAAGCGGAGATGCTGACCTCTAGAAAAATTATAAAATTGTTTGTATATACGAGAGCGTGTGTGTGTGTGTGTGTGTGTGTGTATTTGTGTTTATTTTTGTTTGTGTGTGTGTGTGTGTGTGTGTGCGTGCGCGCGTATGTGTCTGTGTTTGAGTGTGCGCGCGTGTGTGTTTGTGTCTTTGTGTGTGTATGTGCGTGCATGTGTGTGTGTGTGTGTGTGTGTGTGTGTGTGTGTGTGTGTGTGTGTGTGTGTGTGTGTGTGTGTGTGTGTGTGTGTGTGTGTGTGTGTGTGTGTGTGTGTGTGTGTGCGCGCGTGTGTCTTTGTGTGCGTGAGTGTGTGTGTGTGTGTGTGTGTGTGTGTGTGTGTGTGTGTGTGTGTGTGTTGTGGTAACAACAAACAGTGCTGACTATTTGTCTATACGTTATAATGTGTACATCTTATAATGCAAAAGATACAAAATAACTTCTCCCAAACAGAGTTTGTAACAAAACCTTAAGTAGAAAACGAAAAACAATATTTAAGTCTAAAATTTATTTTATTTCGGTAGAGCATTAGTGTTGGAATACCGAAGGAGTTTGTTTTTGTTTTTTCGTACGTAGGCTGGTTCATTTCGAATGACTGTTTAACAGTTAAAATTGGAAGTGTAAATGTTTAGGGTAACTGTTGTTCTTTTTGTGTTCTATGTTCGCAGAGAACATATTTTCTTATCGTTCACAAAACAGCTAATTAAGGCAACCAGCTGATTTCGTTATGTTTTTTCTTCCTTGTACTAACAACAAGTACTAGATTGAGGCACGGGTTCTTACTGCAATGTTATACTAATAACAGGTTATAAAATAAAAATATTTAATCATTCGAAACGTAAAATATTTGTGATTAAAATGTTTCTCTGTAAAAATCCAGGATGAGCGGGAAAATGTAAACATTTTGAAGAGAAGTGTGCGACAATAGGACGATAAGTTTCTAAAAGTTACAATTATCTTTAACAAAATTGAAAAGTATTTTCCAAATCAATAACTCATTAAAATATTTAGTTTATCTTCTCAACCACCCTGTATAATAAATCGCTACCAATATAAAAAGGGAAAAGTATAATTCTACAGAAATATATGTCACGTGTCAGCTGTATTACCTATTCTGAGAACATTTAGCCCGTTAATGGTCTATCCATTGTTTGTAGTGAGACTGATTCGGATTGTAATTATTAAGTATAACTAATTGGAATTATAGAAAACACCGCAATATTGAAGATTTTTTTAATTTTAATTACAAATTAATATCGCGGACGTGATGAAGCAAATTTCAAAAAGTATCAAAATTCTAAAACCACACAACAAAAACAAACATTTTAATAACAAGCAATTTGTCTGTTTTATTATTCGAAAGTGAACCCTGACCGCAGTAAAATGCGAAACACCAGATAAGATTATATTCATTTTTTTAACATAAACTGAAGGCAGCATGGTTAATGGCGGGGGGGCAGAAGGAACACTGAAGCTAAGCTCCAGCTTTAGTTTAATGCGGGCTCTGAATAACAAGCAAGCTCCAGATTTAAGTATAGATTTACCTGTACTTGTGGGGATCTATATGGGTGGACATTTTATTTCCCGAAGAACTGGGAAAATTAGACCTAAGGTGTGAAAATAGCATGGAGGAGGTTATATCCAACCCCAAGAAACCCTTTAGTAGTGAATTCGCAGCAGAATGTAAGGACACTGGGCCTCAGGTACTGTGATCGAAAGTCATATTTTGCAATTAATCCTCTTGGATTTTATTTGAGTGGACTGGTGCCTTTAATGGGATGGTTGCTCCGTGATACATTCTATTTTGTTCACGTACACTCTCAGATTTGTTCATATCGCATCTCTTACGAACATAATCACAGATTATCTCTTCCTTCCTGTACAGCCTACACATGGTTGCTCCGTGATACATTCTATTTTGTTCACGTACACTCTCAGATTTGTTCATATCGCATCTCTTACGAACATAATCACAGATTATCTCTTCCTTCCTGTACAGCCTACACATGGTTGCTCCGTGATACATTCTATTTTGTTCACGTACACTCTCAGATTTGTTCATATCGCATCTCTTACGAACACAATCACAGATTATCTCTTCCTTCCTGTACAGCCTACACATGGTTGCTCCGTGACTCATTCTATTTTGTTCACGTACACTCTCAGATTTGTTCATATCGCATCTCTTACGAACATAATCACAGATTATCTCTTCCTTCCTGTACAGCCTACACATGGTTGCTCCGTGATACATTCTATTTTGTTCACGTACACTCTCAGATTTGTTCATATCGCATCTCTTACGAACACAATCACAGATTATCTCTTCCTTCCTGTACAGCCTACACATGGTTGCTCCGTGACTCATTCTATTTTGTTCACGTACACTCTCAGATTTGATCATATAGCATCTCTTACGAACACAATCACAGATTATCTCTTCCTTCCTGTACAGCCTACACATGGTTGCTCCGTGACACATTCTATTTTGTTCACGTACACTCTCAGATTTGATCATATAGCATCTCTTACGAACACAATCAAAGATTATCTCTTCCTTCCTGTACAGCCTACACATGGTTGCTCCGTGATACATTCTATTTTGTTCACGTACACTCTCAGTTTTGTTCAATCGCATCTCTTACGAACACAATCACAGATTATCTCTTCCTTCCTGTACAGCCTACACATGGTTGCTCCGTGATACATTCTATTTTGTTCACGTACACTCTCAGATTTGTTCATATCGCATCTCTTACACAATCACAGATTATCTCTTCCTTCCTGTACAGCCTACACATGGTTGCTCCGTGACACATTCTATTTTGTTCACGTACACTCTCAGATTTGATCATATAGCATCTCTTACGAACACAATCACAGATTATCTCTTCCTTCCTGTACAGCCTACACATGGTTGCTCCGTGACTCATTCTATTTTGTTCACGTACACTCTCAGATTTGATCATATAGCATCTCTTACGAACACAATCACAGATTATTTCTTCCTTCCTGTACAGCCTACATATGGTTGCTCTGTGACACATTCTATTTTGTTCACGTACACTCTCAGATTTGATCATATAGCATCTCTTACGAACACAATCACAGATTATCTCTTCCTTCCTGTACAGCCTACACATGGTTGCTCCGTGACACATTCTATTTTGTTCACGTACACTCTCAGATTTGTTCATATCGCATCTCTTACGAACACAATCACAGATTATTTCTTCCTTCCTGTACAGCCTACATATGGTTGCTCCGTGACACATTCTATTTTGTTCACGTACACTCTCAGATTTGATCATATAGCATCTCTTACGAACACAATCACAGATTATTTCTTCCTTCCTGTACAGCCTACATATGGTTGCTCCGTGACACATTCTATTTTGTTCACGTACACTCTCAGATTTGATCATATAGCATCTCTTACGAACACAATCACAGATTATCTCTTCCTTCCTGTACAGCCTACACATGGTTGCTCCGTGATACATTCTATTTTGTTCACGTACACTCTCAGATTTGTTCATATAGCATCTCTTACGAACACAATCACAGATTATTTCTTCCTTCCTGTACATCCTACATATGGTTGCTCCGTGATACATTCTATTTTGTTCACGTACACACTCAGATTTGTTCATATCGCATCTCTTACGAACACAATCACAGATTATCTCTTCCTTCCTGTACAGCCTACACATGGTTGCTCCGTGACTCATTCTATTTTGTTCACGTACACACTCAGATTTGTTCATATCGCATCTCTTACGAACACAATCACAGATTATCTCTTCCTTCCTGTACAGCCTACACATGGTTGCTCCGTGACACATTCTATTTTGTTCACGTACACTCTCAGATTTGATCATATAGCATCTCTTACGAACACAATCAAAGATTATCTCTTCCTTCCTGTACAGCCTACACATGGTTGCTCCGTGATACATTCTATTTTGTTCACGTACACTCTCAGATTTGTTCAATCGCATCTCTTACGAACACAATCACAGATTATCTCTTCCTTCCTGTACAGCCTACACATGGTTGCTCCGTGATACATTCTATTTTGTTCACGTACACTCTCAGATTTGTTCATATCGCATCTCTTACGAACACAATCACAGATTATCTCTTCCTTCCTGTACAGCCTACACATGGTTGCTCCGTGACACATTCTATTTTGTTCACGTACACTCTCAGATTTGTTCATATCGCATCTCTTACGAACACAATCACAGATTATTTCTTCCTTCCTGTACAGCCTACACATGGTTGCTCCGTGATACATTCTATTTTGTTCACGTACACTCTCAGATTTGTTCATATCGCATCTCTTACGAACACAATCACAGATTATCTCTTCCTTCCTGTACAGCCTACACATGGTTGCTCCGTGACACATTCTATTTTGTTCACGTACACTCTCAGATTTGTTCATATCGCATCTCTTACGAACACAATCACAGATTATCTCTTCCTTCCTGTACAGCCTACACATGGTTGCTCCGTGATACATTCTATTTTGTTCACGTACACTCTCAGATTTGTTCATATCGCATCTCTTACGAACACAATCACAGATTATTTCTTCCTTCCTGTACAGCCTACACATGGTTGCTCCGTGACACATTCTATTTTGTTCACGTACACTCTCAGATTTGTTCATATCGCATCTCTTACGAACACAATCACAGATTATCTCTTCCTTCCTGTACAGCCTACACATGGTTGCTCCGTGACACATTCTATTTTGTTCACGTACACTCTCAGATTTGTTCATATAGCATCTCTTACGAACACAATCACAGATTATTTCTTCCTTCCTGTACAGCCTACACATGGTTGCTCCGTGACACATTCTATTTTGTTCACGTACACTCTCAGATTTGATCATATAGCATCTCTTACGAACACAATCACAGATTATCTCTTCCTTCCTGTACAGCCTACACATGGTTGCTCCGTGACACATTCTATTTTGTTCACGTACACACTCAGATTTGTTCATATCGCATCTCTTACGAACACAATCACAGATTATCTCTTCCTTCCTGTACAGCCTACACATGGTTGCTCCGTGACTCATTCTATTTTGTTCACGTACACTCTCAGATTTGTTCATATCGCATCTTTTACGAACACAATCAAAGATTATCTCTTCCTTCCTGTACAGCCTACACATGGTTGCTCCGTGACTCATTCTATTTTGTTCACGTACACTCTCAGATTTGTTCATATCGCATCTTTTACGAACACAATCACAGATTATCTCTTCCTTCCTGTACAGCCTACACATGGTTGCTCCGTGACTCATTCTATTTTGTTCACGTACACTCTCAGATTTGTTCATATCGCATCTTTTACGAACACAATCACAGATTATCTCTTCCTTCCTGTACAGCCTACACATGGTTGCTCCGTGACTCATTCTATTTTGTTCACGTACACTCTCAGATTTGTTCATATCGCATCTTTTACGAACACAATCACAGATTATTTCTTCCTTCCTGTACAGCCTACACATGGTTGCTCCGTGATACATTCTATTTTGTTCACGTACACTCTCAGATTTGTTCATATCGCATCTCTTACGAACACAATCACAGATTATCTCTTCCTTCCTGTACAGCCTACACATGGTTGCTCCGTGACTCATTCTATTTTGTTCACGTACACTCTCAGATTTGTTCATATCGCATCTTTTACGAACACAATCACAGATTATCTCTTTCTTCCTGTACAGCCTACACATGGTTGCTCCGTGACTCATTCTATTCTGTTCACGTACACACTCAGATTTGTTCATATCGCATCTTTTACGAACACAATCACAGATTATCTCTTCCTTCCTGTACAGCCTACACATGGTTGCTCCGTGACTCATTCTATTTTGTTCACGTACACTCTCAGATTTGTTCATATCGCATCTTTTACGAACACAATCACAGATTATCTCTTCCTTCCTGTACAGCCTACACATGGTTGCTCCGTGACTCATTCTATTTTGTTCACGTACACTCTCAGATTTGTTCATATCGCATCTTTTACGAACACAATCACAGATTATCTCTTCCTTCCTGTACAGCCTACACATGGTTGCTCCGTGACTCATTCTATTCTGTTCACGTACACACTCAGATTTGTTCATATCGCATCTCTTACGAACACAATCACAGATTATCTCTTCCTTCCTGTACAGCCTACACATGGTTGCTCCGTGACTCATTCTATTTTGTTCACGTACACTCTCAGATTTGTTCATATCGCATCTTTTACGAACACAATCACAGATTATCTCTTCCTTCCTGTACAGCCTACACATGGTTGCTCCGTGACTCATTCTATTCTGTTCACGTACACACTCAGATTTATTCATACGAACACAATAATGGATCTCTTAATTAACTTAAGAAATAATAAGCTCTTCAGGTACGATACTTTTCGCATATTCGATCTTTTACTAAATAAATGTAGTAAACGTCCACATTGTCTTGTAATTAGTTTCATGGTTTTCCTGAGTTACCAGAACCTTATACTTCATGGTTGATAGTCCTCCAGTCTTACAATCAGGGTCCTATCAGAAATATTAAAGCATCCATAAAAGGGTTGTGTTCCTCCTTGGAAGGTCTTCTGCCTCTATGTTTCATTAAAAGCCCCTTTGCCTTCTCTCTCCTCAGTTTGCGCATTTTTGCTACCGAAAGACGTTTGTAGATTTACATGAGATATACCGTCGCTTTATTGATTTGAGATTTTGAACACATCATTTCTTGAGATGGATATAGTCTCACTTCTTGAGGGATTATATACTCTCATTTTTCCGCCCTGATTGTGTAGGTCCGCCTAGCGCCCCTTCAGTCTGCTCTAATGCACTGCTTGTGCTTGTGATTCCACTACATTAGATACAGCCTCCACTTCACGCTATAGGCCCATTTGTTTCCAATTTGCTTCATTACTTTGAAGGTTAGCTTCTAGTTATCCAAATCCTGCAAGTAGCTGGGAAATAAAATGTGCACCCATACAGATCCTCAAGTGCATAGTAAGACTACATTAAATCTGGAGGTCGCCTGGTGTTCCGAGTCCGCATACTTTAGTAAGGCTCCCTCTTAGCCAGGCAGCCTTCGGTGTACACTGTTCCACCTTGCCTTGGGAGGAAGGGATCTAACCCAAGAGCAGATGTATGACGAAAGGTTAGATCCAGCTAAGGCACTTCGAGATTGTCACACCTGTACTCACAACGCGTGAGCCCCTCAAATAATTCATTACTTTAACATCCTACACTGTGTCAAATTTTGATTTTACCAATGTCAAATTCTGATTTTATCAACGTCAAATTCTGATTTTATCAACGTCAAATCAGCCATTTGATCCTAATTCGGGACAAAAAATCGGTTTTAGCAATACTGGCAAGTTAGTCACCCGAAACCATTTCAGAACAACGGCAATTCAAAATTTTTAAAAACTCAACATTTCATTTGACATATTTTTGAAAATTTGATTTCACCAACATAATCAGCTTTAAAATGCTGATTATAATCGTCTGCACTTGCGTAACCATATTCTGTGCAGATCATAACGCTGATTATAATGCGCGGAGGTAATTCAGGAAGAGGTTATACGGGTCAAAACAAAATTAAAAAAAAACCTTTTTATAAACTTATGTCCGGTAACGCTTCTTTTGCCAGATATCCATTTTGTTTGTTTTTGTTTAATCTATTAATTTTTTAATTTTAATTTTAAATTCATTTTAATTTCTAATTTAATTTAATGAAATTAATTTTAATTTATTATTTTTTTATTTTAATTAATTTAATATTTTTGTTTATTTTAATTGCTGTTTTGTTTAATTTAAATCATTTCTATAGATAAAGAAAGGCTTAACCGATTGAATTGAAATTTTGCACATTACTCATCAATATGACCAATATAATTTAAAAAACTAATTTCTGTTACTGAACCAAAAATAAAATCATGTATCATGTTTTCTCTTCATTTTTTATTTCAATTACGATAATTTGTTTGAAAACTAAACAAATTAACATAGCTAATTTTTAACAACAACCTAAAACTTATTACAGGTTCAAACTTATCAGCTGTTCAATGGAATCAGCTGATCGTTACGAATTAATACAAACGACAAATTAACATAGCTAGTCTTTAGAAAATATAACTTAAAACGTATTATAGCCTATCAGCTGTTCAATGAAATCAACTGATCGTTACGAATTAATATAAAACAACTGATCTTTTACTATAATTACCAATATAAATTTGTGCAGTCGTATCACGCGACGAGCAAAATCCATCATAATTAACCCTAAAACATGATACGTGGTAAAAAAAAAATTATCAACTAGTTTTAATGACGTTTCATAATGCGTTTCATAACGGTGCCTATTTAAACACTCAAACACATTAAATTTCTGTAACAAGTTTCATTTCATATCTAACAGTGTAGTTGTCAAAACTATCGAACAAAGAGTAACAGTAAAACAGCAGAGAGCAGCAGGCTGTATCATTTGATCATTAATCTAAATACTGGATTACACAGAATCAGCTGACTGTTAAGCATTGTTGTAGATATAACATCAACAACATTTCGAGTGTAAAAGAGGTTAGTTTTTTTAGCATTCAACTAGTTCGTTATAATTTGTGGATTGTTGAGGAACGTGCAGTTGTTCATTTTGATTTTATTTCTAATATATATATATATATATAAGTATATGTATAAATATAATAATGATATAATAATATAGTTTATTATACACACACACACACACACACACACACACACACACACACACACACACACACACACACACACACACACACACACACATATATATATATATATATATATATGTATGTATGTATATGTGTGTGTGTGTGTGTGTGTGAGTGTAGGAGCTCGGTGGTCGATGTGACCAAAGCACCGGTCAGTCATACCTGTGGACCTGTGGTTCTTAGTTCGATCCGCAGTTACTCCCGTTGTTTTTCCCTTACCGTTAACGCTGATCCCTCGTCCTTATTACTCTAACAGTATGAAGTATATATATATATATATATATATATATATATATATATATATATATATATATATATATATATAGAGAGAGAGAGAGAGAGAGAGAGAGAGAGAGAGAGAGAGCAAGTTTATATGTCCGTAATTTCAATTTTACCTTTAATTAAATTACATTTTTCTTGTTTTAATAAAAACCTAAAACATAATTTCAATTACAGGACAATCGTTTTTAATTAATTTTCGCTTACTCATGTACGAGCTTGGTCTAAGAAAACGGTTTTTCAAATTCATAATATTTGTGAAAACCTTTTTTATTTATTATTATTATTTTCTCCATTACATGGGAAATTACATTAATGCAAGTACATCTTGTACGTGTTACTATCTCATCATATTTTTGCTTCAGTTTTTAATGTAACAGTTGTATTTTAATTTATTGTTGAACAAAATTCTTTAAAAAGTCTATTGTTTTGCCATTAGGACTTCCGAAACTGAAATCTTATTTGTAGGACTGATTTGGTGTCGATGTGACTTAGTGTTGTCATCCTCAGAGATCAGCTTGTTTCGTATCGTTTTTGTAAAATTAAGAAAGAACATGAAAATAAAGAAGCATAATTTTTCTTTTCCTTTAATATACGATAGAACAGCTTTTATTAAAATTTTTATATATTACTTGTCTTCCATTTTGTAATGAACAAACAATCTTTATATAAAAAATCGCTAAACAATATAGTTTTTAAGGTTATTTTTCAACCGATTTCGACGAATACCGTAGATTTACAGAAACATATAAAAATCCAAAATACCGTTGTATTTAAAAAACAAATTATATTTGAAAAAATACATTGTGTTATTTATTGGAGATTTTTTTCTATGTACTACCCGTCAGTTTTAGAGAAGCAGTTAACTAGGGATCCTGACAAAATATCAATTATGAAGCTGAAATATTCCAATACTCCACAAAAATACAAATTAAACATTTTTTTCCCTTTAAAAATGTTCAATTTTATATAAAGTCTAAGAATTTTCCCGTGTTTATATATATATATATATATATATATATATATATATATATATATGTGTGTGTGTGTGTGTGTGTGTGTGTGTATATTCCTGAAAATATATCTGAAAAATAATCTTCTTTTATGTTCGTTAAATAATCAAAACGTAAATTCCTTTAAAGTGTTATGGTGAGTTTTACAATTATTTTGTATTTATAACAAACACGAATTTTTAATTAAACAGCAGATGAAATGATCAAATCATTTTCCTATGAACAACAAAATAATCGACCTATAATCAATACGAATTAATTATTGAACCTCTTTTTGGTGTATGTATAGACCCAAGTACAAAAGTGTTTTTGTTCCTAAAACTATAAGATTTTAAAGCATTAAGTATTAATAATAATATTGAAATGAAAATAGTAAATCTATAAAGGTTTTATTTTAAAAAAATAATCCATAGTGTAGTGTAATCTTTAAATGTGTACTTTTTTATTTATTTTTATTTTTTTAGGAAAACCTTACAAGATTATGAAATATTTCGTGATAAGGGCACAGAGTTAGCACACGTTTAACTGGTATTGACTAGTTTTACATTAACTTATCACCTGGCAAGACAAAACTTACGCAATTTTTTCGCCGGAACGACAAGCACACAGCCAACCAGCGTCAGCAGCGCGAGAGTTGCAGCAAAAGAATTCACCGCCATTGCAACAACCACAACAAACGAAAGTTTACTAAGGACTGAGAAAATAAAGGCAACGTCCGCGTTAGGTGCATGTATAAAGGGAAAGTGTAATGAAGTGGGAAAGGGAGAAGGAGATATGGAAGGATATCCTTGACACAAACAGAAGGAAATTATCCTTGCGGTTACAGATGGGGGCGTTAGATAAGCGGACAGTGTAGAAGCACGATTACAAAAACATAATTACAAAGTTTATGTTAATATTATACATTTCCCCTCCGAAGTAGTTCGCTATTTTGTCGCTAGAGATGTCGTCAAACGTTACGCAAGCAGAAATTGCCTCAAATGTTTATTTGTAAATTTACATCCTAAATTACTCCAAGGCGCTTGTAAACTACTAACATATTTGTAATATTCACCGGAACAATCAATGTGTATCGCTGATGTTAAAAAATTCTGTTATTGGATCAAAAATAAAATCATGTATCATGTTTTCTCTTCATTTTTTACTTCAATTACGATAATTTGTTTGAAAACTAAACAAATTAACATAGCTAATTTTTAACAACAACCTAAAATTTATTACAGGTTCAAACTTATCAGTTGTTTAATGGAATCAGTGGATCGTTACGAATTAATTTTTTTTTAATAACTCTTCCTTTTTATTTTAATTACGATGATTTGTACGAAAAAACGATAAATTAACATAGCTAGTTTTTAACAACAAAACCTAAAAGTTATTATAGCCTATCAGCTGTTCAATGAAATCAGCTGATTGTTACGAATTAATATAAAACAACTGATCTTTTACTATAACATTGCTAGTTTTTAACAACATAACCTAAACCTTATTATAGCGTATCAGCGTTAGACTTCATTATAACCTAAACCAATGAAATCAGCTAATCGTTACGAAGTAATTTAAAACAACTGATCTTTTACTATAACATAGCTAAATTTTAAAAACGTAACCTAAAACTTATTATAGCGTATCAACTGTTCAGTGAAATCAGCTGATTTTTACGAATTAATATAAAATAACTGATTTTACTATAACATATCTAGTTTTTAACAACATAATTTAAAACGTATTATAGCCTATCAGCTGTTCAGTGAAATCAGCTGATGGTTACGAATTAATATAAAACAACTGATCTTTTATTATAACTATCAATATAAATTTGTGTACTCGCATCACGTGACGCGCAAAATCCAACACAACCAGCCCTAAGACATGATACATGTTAAAAATTCCGAAAACTAACAATTATGTCTTGTAAACGAACTTTTAAATTAAAATTTGGAAAACAGTTTATTTTTGAAAAAGTTTAGACAAGAAAGTTACCCAACAAAACCCGTTCATTCGTTTCATAATTGCTGATATTCAAAATGTTTAAAAAGTGCAGAACTTTGTCACAGTTATTTCAAGGTATGAATTAAACACATCGAATCAACTTTGACACCTGCACAAATTAGTATTTAAAATCTTCAAATTTTATTGAGAAATTGTAAATAAAGCAGACAGCGGTCAAGGATTTTTTGAATTTTCAAACAAATATGAATGATAATAAGGTAAATGAATGGTAAATCTAGTATTTAAAAATATTCTATGATTTTGAATAGCCAACATTTTGCAAAATATCGAAATATTTACGTATCAGATTTTCTTCTTTTAAAATTATCGTCTAAGCATAGTTAGTTCTCAAAAATTAGTGTTTGTTATGATAACACGTTAGGTTTGAAATTTTAGTGTTGGTTTATTAATATTATCTTTGGAAGACAATAACAGGCTTCACACCTAGCTCAAAAAAAAAAAAATTCACATAAAGAACATGATGACGCTTTTCGAATATTTGTTCTTTTTAGTTAATAAACATTAAAAATTCTGTTATTAAACCAAAAATAAAAATCACGTATCATGTTTTCTCTTCCTTTTTATTTTACGATAATTTGTTCGGAAACACGACTAATTAACATAACTAGTTTTTAAGAACATAACCTAAAACTTATTATAGCCCATCAGCTGATCGTTATGAATTAATACAAAACAACTGATCTTTTAATATAACTACAAAAATTAAATTAATGGTTCATTTCATATATTTACATCAGTCAAACTTCTTCGTAGTTCCTTAGTGTAGTGGTTATGACGTGCTTCTCACACGCGCAAGGTCCCCAGTTCGATCCTAGGCGAAAACACAGTAAATGTTTAATTATAATTAATTTATTATGAAACTTGCCACGAGCAAAATATACTGTTATATCAATAAACATGTTCCTCGCATCATCGACGCAAAATCCAACATCACAACCAAACTTAAAACATGATACTCTTTAAAAAACCATAAATAGTGTAAATGTTTACAATATCTTGTACGTCTTGCGAGGTCTTCTATTTCTAGATGTAATTGGAAGCCCCTTTGCTATCGCCTGCTCTCTTCTCATCCATAAGTCCTCCAGGTAGACATCTACAAACGACTACATGTTTCCCTTTCTGCTAGCACCCCTACAGGCTGCTGCAAGTCACTTCTTGTGCGTTCATCGAGGTTAAATATAGTCACAGTTTCTTCCCCCCCCGTGCTATTTTCACTCCCCGGGTACACCTTTTCCAGTTAACTCGAAGTATTTTACGTTATGAAGGTTTTATCCAGTCACGCGAATCCCACAAGAAGCTGTAGATATCAGATGTCCACCCATTCATCATCGATGTTTTTACGAACAAGAAAAACTTATTTCCTGGTTATGAGAGAACAGATAACTTTCCGACCATAAATCATTAATATTGTAAACCATCTTGTTTTTTTCCGAAGTGGACCTTTCTCCTTTAAACAAACGGGAAATGACTTATAAACGATTCGGGAGAAAGGATACGGTGAAATCAGGCGTGCAACAAGGAAGTGCCTCCACTGAATGGAACAGTACAGTATTGTTTGGGCCTGACTGACTAGGCACATTGTGAGTCACGTGGTACGCGATGAATTATCAAAATGCGCAGACAAAATTAACTACTGCGCATACACTGCATTTTGAAATACTGTACTGTGATGGTAATTTTACCAGTTTGTGATTGAAACGGAAATACTGTTTCACGCTTCAAGACATCCAGGGTAAATTGGTTTTTACTTTTACTTCGGCGGTCAGGGTTCATTTTCAATCAAATTTTGAATGATGATTAATGTAGATTTAAAACAATTACTGTAATTATAAAATCAGATTTTCGAAAATTGTAGGTTACAAAATGAGCTATTGGAGCAGCCATCACGGTGAGACAAAGAACCATGACCTTGAAATGATCTTGATCTTGAAACACTGATCTTTACGCCTAGATCACTTTTTGTGGGGTTGTTGTTATTATATATATATATATATATATATATATATATATATATATATATATATATATATATATATAGCATACATACATACATACATATATACATGTGTGTGTGTGTGTGTGTGTGTGTGTGTGTGTGTGTGTGTGTGTGTGTGTGTGTGTGTGTGTGTGTGTGTTTACAAAGCTAAATGGTACGAATCAATTTCGGTCAGTTTTATTGAAACTGGGGGTCGAAAATCGATTATGGTAACGGTAGAATCGATTTCGGTCAGATTTGATTAAAAGTGGGGAACGAAAGTCGATTATGGTAACGGTAGAATCAATTTAGGTCCGATTTGATTGAAACTGGGAAACGAAAGTCGATTATGGTAACGGTAGAATCAATTTCGGTCCGATTTGATTGAAACTGGGGGGCGAAAGTCGATTATAATAAAGACAGAATCAATTTTGGTCCGATTTCATTGAAATTTGGGGGAGAAAATCGATTATGGTAACGGTAGAATCAATTTCGTTTCGATTTGATTGAAACTGGGGATGAAAGTCGATTATGGTAACGGTAGAGTCAATTTCAGTCTGATTTGATTGAAACGGGGAGACGACAATCGATTATGGTAACGGTAGAATCAATTTCGGTCCGATTTGATTGAAACGGGGGGACGACAATCGATTATGGTAACGGTAGAATCAATTTCGGTCCGATTAGATTGAAACTGGGGAACCAAATACGATTATGGTAGATTAGATTACATTATTTACTAGAGTAAGGGATAGTTCAACCCCAGGCACTGCGATCGACTGACCTATTGTGCAACTTACCTCTTAAAATACCTAGTTCAGCAGATTGGTGCCCCTAATAAGTTCCAACAACCCACTGATTAGCTCACTCTGCTGAAGATCCCTAGGGTCTTGGAAACCAAAATGCCCTAGCCTCCTACTAGCAAGAGCCTCACAATCATAAATTATGTGACCTGCAGTTTCCTCATCCTTCCTGCACAATCTACACACGTTTTCTCCGTGGTATACACCTATCCTGTTCATGTGCACCCACTGACCACAGTGCCCTGTTATGGGCCCCATGATCCTCCTGAGTTGTGCTCTGCCCAGGACATCTGCTGCCCTTATGATTCCTCCAGAAGGAACTTTGCTCACTATGGGAATGCCCATGAAGGTTGTCCCATCTTACCTGGTGTTGACATGTAATCCACCCATTAATAGCGGACCTGGCCAACGATAGAAAAATTCCTAAAGCCGACTCAGGTCCGATAAACTCAGATGCAGATCCAAGTCCAGCCAGTCGGTCTGCCTCCTCATTACCCTCAACTCCCCTATGCCCCGGAACCCAGTGAATAGTTATCCCGGGACAGAACGTCAAGGTTCTTCCAACACTCCCAGACCAGCTTGGACATAATACATTATAGGACCCGTAAGTGCTTTTATTGCTGCCTGACTATCGGTATGAATATGAATACGTGCCTTCTTGAAGCCCCGATCTAAGTTCTCCCAAACACAATCATTAATGACCATCACTTCAGCCTAAAATAATGTTGTATGCTGTCCCAGGGTAATTAATGTCTTTAACCCCGGTCTCAAACCGTACACCCTAGCACCAGTACCTGACTTTGTCTTGGAGCCATCTGTATACCATAGTATGTCTCCAGGTTTTTCCAACACACAATCTCTCCCCTCAAAGGACAAGTTGAAATCAAAGGGTCTAGATATTATGTGCCGTTTAACCATCTGATCCATCCCCGTCATCAAGATTGGGTCAAAGATCTTGTCTGTGATTCTAGCATGCCCATAAATAGAGGATAGCCAGCCACCACCACCACCACCACCCTGCAGTCTGTAAGCTGCTTTACGCGAATCCCTCATGACCAAAAGGTCAATAGGGGGAAATCCAAGAATAATCTTCATGGCTGCCGTTGGCGCAGTGTCCATACAGCCAGTGATACACAGGCAGGACAACCTCTGCAACTTAGTCAGAGACTCTCTGACACCCCTCTGCTCGACCTTAGTCAACCACACCACACTACCATAGCACATCATAGGTCTAATGATCCTAGTATAGGTAAACTTCATCATTCTTGGTCTCAGTCCCCATGTTTTGCCAACCATTCTTCTAACTGCCATTAAAGACTTATGGCTTTCCCCATGATGCGCCCCACATGAGCATTCCAGGTTAATTTAGTGTCCAACACCAAGCCTAGATACTTCACATCGTTTGCAACTGGAATTATCTCCCCAAAGAGCTTGAGTCCTCCTAAATGCGGGGTAATCCTCTTTCTAGTAAAAGGAATCAGAGTAGTTTTCATAGGGTTAACCCCTAGATTCTCCTGACTACACCAGGTTTCCATCAGTGATAAGGCTCTCTTCATGAGATCTACCACTGTGTTACCATGCCTCCCCCGGATTAGCACTACTAAATCGTCGGCATATCCTTGGCATCCCTCTGAAGAGAGAAGATTCAGGAGTGAGTCCACCACCAGGTTCCATAAGAGAGGGGACAAAACACCCACCTGCGGACAGCCCCTGACAACCTCCACTTCCACCTCTTCTCCTAGAGCTTTAGCTACAGCTGACCTCCCATGCAACATGACCCCCACCCAGCCACACATGGTATTATCCACCCCGCATCTTGACAGGGCACGAAGCATTGAAGCATGTGAAGCGTTGTCAAAAGCTCCCTCAATATCTAGAAAGACACCTAGGGCGTATTCTTTGGTCTCTAGAGTCCCTTCCAAATCTGTGAACCAAATTATGAAGTGCACTCTCACAACCTTTCCATTGGTAGGCATATTGACTGACATGTAGAGGAATCATGACCCCTCTGACGTATCTATCTACCAATTTCTCTAATGTCTTCAGAAAGAATGAAGTCAGACTGATTGACCTAAAAGCCTTAGGGTCAGCATAAGATGCTCGTCCCGGTTTAGGAATAAAGACTACACGGGCCGCTTTCCACCCCAGAGATACATACCTAGTGTCTATGCTGGCCCGGTACAATCTGCACAGAATAACAGCAATAAGCTCTCCTCCATGCTGCAATAGTGACGGAAAAATACCATCAGGACCAGGTGACTTGATTGGGTGAAAGGTATTAATGGCCCATCTCACCTTATCCAAGTCCACAACATGGTTTGCGATTTTCCAATCTCCCCTACTAGGCTTCCTATAGGGAACATCAGACACTCGCTCCCTTCCTACATCCCTGACTACAGAGTCAGGAAAGTGTTTCCTGAGTAGTACTTTTAAGGTGTCCTTCCCAGTTGTTGTATACTCCCCATTAGGACCAACAAGGGTCCCCATAGGGTTCAAAGGGTCCAAGGCTAGGACCTTGTAAAGTGGTGCACCCTGAGAAGTACGACTGACCTCTCCACAGAACTTCCTCCACGAGTCCCGTCTCGCACTTTTTAATGCTTTATTATACTCGGTCAGGGCCCGCCTATAGGCCTCCCACTTACCGTAGCGCTTGGCCGCATTGAACAACCTTCTAACCTGTCCCCTTTGCTCAGAAAGTGCCTGGATCCACCATTTACCAACCCCAGCAACCTTCTTCGTAAGGGGACAATTCTCATGAAAGGAGTCCGCAATTATCTCCGCCAGTCTTCCAGCTGTATACTCTAATTTATGCGAATTACTTATCGGCCTCCTAAAATCCCTAAGGTCAGCCCTAAGCTTTACTTCATAGACCACCCCATCTAGTATTCCTAGGATTTCGATAAGTATTTACTGATTTATTTATCACCCCGAGATCCATGACGATATGATTATGATCCGACATAGACAGCTCTTTAGACACACGCCACATACCCAATGCAGCGTGCACTCCCTTGATCCCCAGAGTAAGATCTAAAACCTCACTTCTAGCCTTTCGTTACGAAGGTTGGTCTATTACCTTTATTGAAGATATAAAGATTATGAGCTACAATAAAGGAAAGCAACTGCTCACCTCTAAAGTTGATGTTACTGCTCCCCCACACCGTGTGATGTGCGTTGACATCCGCTCCAACAAGCAGCTCAACTGCTCCATCACCACAGTGCTCCACCACCCTTCTAAAGCTGATGGGCGGGAAGCTATCCATTTCCTCGTATGGGAAGTAAGTAGAGGTCATGACAACCCTTCTGCTCCTAAATCCCACACGTAGCTCTGTATTAACTGCAGTACAATCCCTGGAACATAAAGAAGACAACACAAGTATCTCAATATTATTCCTAACAACTATGCAGGTCCTAGGCCTAGCTGCTGATCGGTCATATATTAACTTACCTCCGCCTATGGTCAGTCCTGCTATTCTGAATCCGGTCACCCATGGTTCTTGAACCAAGGCAAGGTCGGCTTCATCCTGCTCAAGCATACTCCGTAAGACAGCAGTTGCCGCCTTACTATGATGGTGGTTGACTTGAACAACTCTCATCCTTTTTTGGGGAAAGATATAGCTGCTGCCTTTTCTCTCTGCAATCGGCGCCTTTGCGCTCCTGAAGGACGTTTGACAGACCTGTTGTCTCCTAGGTTCACCTTTGAAGACCCCCAGAAACACAACTACCATCGGAAACAGGCACAGTAGGACTGCCTGGCAGCCCCACAGTCGGCTCCAATACAACACTGTGGATTCAACGGGATTGAGTGTGTTAGACTCGGGTACCGTGAGGGACGTCTAAATCCTCTCAATAGGTGAAGCTATTCTGCAACCCCCTGTGGGGTAAAATCTGAGTGAAAAAGTATTAATATATATTTATTTATTTATTTAAATATAAATATAAATATATATATATATATATATATATATATATATATATATATATAGAGAGAGAGAGAGAGAGAGAGAGAGAGAGAGAGAGAGAGAGAGAGAGAGAGAGCCTATGTGTATGAAAGTGAGATTGATTGATTGATTGTCTTCATTGCCATGATTGATTGCCATCAGGTCCCCATGAAAATGAAATACAATATTACAAAAATAAAATAAATATACACAAATTAAAAACAAATAAAATAGGCATCATATTACAATAGTAATAACAAATGGGCCCAAGCGTCCTTTCGCAGTTAGTTGGAAAAAGAAACGAATAATATACAATGTACAGCAAGAAGTTAAACAGCATTATAGCACCTCTTTATAAACAATGAAATGTAGTTGGAATGTGTATGACCTTTGAAATATGTGACAATCATCTTTCCTTATTGATACATGAATGAAAAGGAAAAGATGACTTTTTATGAAATCGCTATCCGTAATTGAACGTAAAACATTACGCACAAATTCTGTAAATAAAATAATACAATTGGCTGATATTTAATTACTACAATACACTAATATTTAATTCAATACTCTTAAGTTTACTATACATATCTTCCTAAGTAAAACCTTGCAAGGCCTACTATTTCTTGTCAATATAAACATCTGTTAAAATAGACGTTATAGTTATATTTAAAACATGTCATTAATTATATTTATATTATTTAATGCAATAGACCTCGCTTTGTTCTACTTTCGTATTTAAAATTATAACCTACTAGCTGTTACCCGTTGCGGCTTTGCCTGCAATTATAATGTAAGCAATAAAATTTATAGTCAATTTTCAAAATCAGAATAGGTCATTTCATTTTAATATATTGCTATATACAATATTATATGATTTATGGTTTTCGGCAAAGACATGTAAATTTTTGCTACTCGATACGCTAAAACAGGGTCATGTCATATTTTAATAAAATACAGTATTATTAAACAGTCATTATTATACAATTAAACTGGAATAGTATTGTGTTTATCTCAGATACCTAAAACGTGTTCACACCAAATGTAATCTCATTTGGTCCAGTAGTTAAAGTTTATTTGAATAACAAACAAATAAACAAAAACAAACTTTCAGAAATATAATATGATTAGCTGTTACCCGTCACGGCTTTGCCCGCAATCATAATATACATTAAAGATCATGCATTACCGTGTGAGGACCAACAACCGTGTTAGATAAGTTTTGGAGTACTCTTTAAAAAATTAATTTTTTTTCCTGCATCACCGTTTAACCCAACAACCGTGTCAATTAGGTTTGGAGTACTCTTTTTAAAAAAATAAATAAAGGTTTTTTTATGCTTCACCGTGTTAGGCCTAACAACCATATTAGTTTGCTAATGGAGTATTGTGTAAAAAAATATAAAGATTTTTCACGTATCACTATGTTAGGCCTAACAACCGTGTCAGGATATGTAGCCTAGTATTTTTTAAAAACATATAAAGGTTTTTTGACGCATCACCGTGATAGGTCCAACAACCGTGTCAGGATATGTAGTACTCTTTAAAAAAATATAAAGGTTTTTTTACGCATCACCGTGTTAGTTAAGTTATGGAGTACTCTTTAAAAAAAATATATATAAAGTTTTTTCCATGCATAACCGTATTAGGCCCAACAACCGTGTCAGTTAGGTTATGGAGTACTCTTTTGAAAAAAATAAATGAAGGTTCTTTTAATGCATCACCGTGTTAGGCCTAACAACTATGTTAGTTATCTTATGGAGTATTCTTTAAAAAAATATAAAGATTTATCACGCATCACTATGTTAGGCCTGAGAACCGTATCAGTTAAGGTTTGGATACTCTTTAAAAAAATAAAGGTTTTTTTCACACATCACAATGATAGGCCCAACAATCATATCAGTTAGGATATGTAGTATTCTTTAAAAAAATATAAATTTTTTTTTACACATCACCGTGTTAGGCCTAATAACCGTGTCAGTTAATATACTTAGTATTCTTTTAAAAAATTTAAAGGTTTTTTCAAACATCACCGTGATAGGCCTAACATCCGTGTCAATTAGGATATGCAGTATTCTTTAAAAAAATATAAAGGTTTTTTTACGCATCACCGTGTTTGGCCTAACAACCGTGACAGTTAGGATATGTAGCCAAATAATCTTTAGAAATATATAAAGGTTTTTTCTCGCATCACCGTGTTAGTTAAGTTATGGAGTACGCTTTAAAAAAAATATAAAGTTTTATTTCATGCATAACCGTATTAGGCCCAACAACCGTGTCAGTTAGGTTATTCTCTTTTGAAAAAAATAAATAAAGGTTCTTTTAATGCATCACCGCGTTAGGCCTAACAACTATGTTAGTTAGCTTATGGAGTATTCTTTAAAAAAAATATAAAGATTTATCACGCATCACTATGTTAGGCCTGACAATCGTGTCAGTTAAGTTTTGGAAACTCTTTAAAAAAATAAAGGTTTTTTTCACACAGCACAATGATAGGCCCAACAATCATATCAGTTAGGATATGTAGTATTCTTTAAAAAAATATAAAAGTGTTTTACACATCACCGTGTTAGGCCTAATAACCGTGTCAGTTAATATATTTAGTATTCTTTTAAAAACTTTAAAGGTTTTTTCACACATCACCGTGTTTGGCCTAACAACCGTGACAGTTAGGATATGTAGCCAAATAATCTTTAAAAAAATATAAAGGTTTTTTCACGCATCACCCAGTTAGGCCTAACAACCGTGTCACTTAGGTTATGCACTATTCTTTTAAAAATGGGTTTCCTATCACCCAAACCCGTGTTAGACGTATTTTTATTATTTTACTGATCTGTAGATCAGTAAAACAATAAAAATAGTCTAAAATCAGTACAACACGGTACCGATTTTCGCCGGTAGCAATTTTGAGGTTATGTTGGTCACTTTTATTTTCGATTTTTATCGTACTTCTCCTGCTTTCATATTTTGGATTTTTGCTTTTGGGCACATTATAAAGCATTTTAGTAAGAAAAATATCGAAAACTCCAATAGATGCTGCACTGCATATTTACCATTTTTTCATATAATGTAATTACACAAATATATATACTACCTTACAATTAAAGTATCCTAATAAAATTGTATATAATATATATATTCTGCACTCTGCTTTATAAACATTGAATAGTCTTAAATGAAAAATACCATATTGTGATTATTAGATGAAAATGTAACATTAAAAACAATAATTTTGCAATAAATAAAACATAGATTAAGATTTGTAAAATGGGATTAGATCTATGTCCATCTCAGGTGCCTAAATCTCATGTTCAGTAAACAGTAATTAAACCTAACTATAGTTAACAGATGTTACAAAACTAAAAACTGATAATTATTTTGGGCTGGGTAAGTAGTATAATGACGTTTTGTAAAACGGGAATAGGCCTATATGTATCTCTGATACTTAAACCATATACGTACCAAATTTCATCTCAATTGGTCCAGTGGTTAAAGCGTGATTGAATAACAAACAAACAAAGAAACAAACAAACAAACACACAAACTTTCAGAAATATAATATGAATTAGATAAAATAACCGAATTTTTGCATTACATACCTAAATTAAGCTATAGTCAGTGCCGCCGGCCTTTGGGGGGGGGCGAAGTCGGGCTGCACCCGAGGGCGCTAGCTCAGTTAGGGCGCCGCTGTCCAGGTTTTTAAAGTTATCAATAATATACTTAAAGTTATCTATACTACTTATTTATCTAATACTATTTGTTAATAATTATATTTAAATAAATGTTACTTTTACAATAATAATCATTATCATTATAATAAATCATTATTATAATAAGTCATTATCATTTGAAATGATTTTCAAATTTATTTCAAAAGTATATATATATATATTTATATACCCATTTTTATTAGATATCTTAAAAACGCCCCTTATTATTAAATATCTATGTGGTCCCTTACATAGGTGCCACAGTTAATTTTACCTGATCTGTCCAAAAGGCTAAGGCCAGCACTGGCTACAGTATTTAAAGTTTACTAAAAACAGAATATTTTATTTAATAACATTTACATACTAGAACTGGCCTAGATAGTCTTACCGATTCTATTTTCAAAATGTTTTTTAGCAATCAGCTGTTTTGGTACACACATAATTGCCTGCATTGTGTTGCACTCTCACTGGGACACTTGACTTATACTGCTCCTGGAATTTTGTTTACAAACCATTAATTGGTTTTAATCGGATTTAATTTTACATAAAGGCGTGAGAGTTCCCTGGTGTTCTGACGAACCTGTAGGTACCACCTATATGTAGTTTTAATAAAGCAGGTCCTTATTTTTGGTACAAACCGATCAATGTTAACTTTAATACAAACATTATACGAAAATTGCAAAAGCAAAAATACATTTAATCACACCTCAAAGCTGGGCCGTGTCATTTTAGCACGTAGTGTGACTGACAATATTAAAAACTGCATGTGGTCGTCAACAACCTTAATTACTTCAGGAAGTGCATTCCGCAAATGTCAAGAGGAAACAGAAAAACATTTATTGAACATAACTGTTCTTTGTATGGGTATTACAAGTGAAGGGTATTACAGCATAAGCGCCTCTTCTTGTATTCTTTGCACTTGGAGAGAAAGTGCACTCTAGCGTAAGTAAGTTTCGTCCTATTTAGTAACAGCTTGGACATGTTCGTTATGCAGGAAATCGTTTCAAAATTTCGGCAATTCAAAATCTTTAAAAAACCATATATATTTTTTTTTAACTTACAATGTTCTGAAAATTTAACTTCATCATCGTAATTAGCGTTAAAGTCTGCA
Source organism: Callitettix versicolor (assembly GCA_022606455.1). Taxonomy (NCBI): domain Eukaryota; kingdom Metazoa; phylum Arthropoda; class Insecta; order Hemiptera; family Cercopidae; genus Callitettix; species Callitettix versicolor. The sequence goes on from CM040187.1 coordinate 17,848,589, forward strand.
TACATTAACATTTAAAATTTTCAAAAATCCAATGAAAATACGAATATAAAACTGACGGCGGTCAGGGTTCATTCTGGTGTTTTTACTGTAATTTCATAATTTCAAATAATGCTAATTTACACAGATTTTAACAATGATAATGTAGATTAAATGTTGATCAAATGTAAAAAGCATTGTGTAATTGTTTTTTGGGAATTCCCTTCCATCACGCCAGTTGGATATTTGCGTGTCGCGAATTATTGTACTTTCAATGTAATCTGAAAGTGTTTAATGCTAATATATGCATTGCTATTATAAAAACCTGTGTGAAATTCAATTTTCAAAAAATAAAATGTTTTAAAAACTGATTGGGTATCCTCTTTCATTGCGTCAGCGAGACAGCTGCGTGTCGCTATTACCAATGAATACAGAATCTATAGATTCTGTATTCATTGCTATTACTTTTAATATCTGTTTGAATACAATAAATGTTAAAATTGAACAGACAACAGCTGCGACTCAGGCGTGAGGTAAGTGAACACTTCTACAGGCAAAAATTTAACGATAAAATTCTTTGTACTGTCTTATCAATTTTGTTTCTCGACAAAATTTGTTTAAAATTTCAAAAGATGGTATCATTTTTAAATAATCTTTAAATGTAAGGTCTGTAATTTTGATTACCGATCTCCCGTTGGAAAATTAACTGTTAGAACTGCCATCATGATAACACCCAGGCCCGTGATTTTATAATGAGCTCTGATCCTGATCGCTAAGTAGCTTGAAAATGTTTGTTAAGCAGCAACATTTGTTTAAACAGTTTCAAAATGGCGGACATTTTAAATCCGTAAAAACTTGTCACTTTTTGTATCAAATTTTGTTTGAAAATCCGATTTCACCACCGTAATTGGCGTTAAAAACTGCATAAATTCGTCTTTTGAATTTTGAAAATCCGTTGAAATTAAGAACTTTAATTTGACGGCGGTCAGGGTTCATTTTTCGTATTTTCGATGAAATATGAAAGATTAAAATGCCAATAAGTGCAGATTTTATTGCTGTTAGGATTTTGCAATCTGAGTTTCAAATTAGCTTCCAAAACGTCAGCGAAACAGATGTGCGCCACGGTTCTTCTAAATTTCAGTTAAAATGTAAGAAAATGGATTCTATTTCATTATCGCGTGCTTTGCACGTCCGTGAAAACGCTTTGCAGCCAACCTCTGAAAAACCAAAATTACGATAAAATCCCAAGATAATACCAGGCCTAACAATGGCGGTCTGCGTTTGTTTCCTGGACAATTAAACACAATTACATTGACCGCAATAAGAAGCGGCAGTTGTGCCAACCTTGAGCAATGAAAGTAATTAAGCTTCTAACAAGATAAAATGACGGAGTGATAATTTCTGGTGATTCTTATCTTAAATTAGACGTATCAGCTACTAAACCAGATCTTTTAATTGTAAACAGAGAGAACAAGTAAAACTTAATTAGTGGTTCATAATTGGAGTTAAATTAATTCCATTGTCAAAACAATTTATTTAGTTTCATATTTGATTGTGAACCTTGATTTTTGTTTTTTTTTGTTTTTATGTTTACATTTACTACCTATAGGCAATGTTTTTACTTGTAACACATTTAAATAAATGATTTTTATGAATGATTTTATCTTTACAAAAAAATGAAATTTTTAATCACATGTTATAAAACTAGATCATTGCATTTTAACTATACAACATTAATATTTTACTAGTAAACCATTACCGCCATCAGGCACGATGTACGATGTTCACTAATTGCGCTTACTAGCTATAGTACGTTCCACATTTACTTTGCAGTACAGGAATCCCATTTACATTGTTAACCAATTGGAGAATGGTTGATACTACCAATTGTAAAAATATTAGTTTTCCCATGCTACAAGTATCCATTCTACTTAACTATTCACCAGAAAGTTGTAAAATTCCATGATTATTTGTAACATAATGCTATATCACTGCTTGGTCCCTCCTGTTTCAACTCGTCCATTCGGTTTGTGTGTTCGTTTGTTACGCAGTTTTGCCAAACGCATTGACCGATTGTTTTGAAATTTTGTTACGAAGGTATGTAGTACAAAGCCCAAACGACGTGTGTTGAAGATTTTTCCCACCAATTTCCGTTTCAAGAAGGTGGACAACTTAACGATAGCGAGGGCAGTTACTAGTTATTTCCTGTAATACTGGCTGAACGGCAAGAACCGTTAAAATTTTGACCGCTTTGTGGAAAAAGAGCATAAAATCTCCAATAATGTTAATCCAGCAACATTTTCCCTAAATATTACGTTACAAAATTGGCGGATAACGTTACCAGCGCTGTCGTGGAGCGGTGGCCAAACAATTAATTAAGAATATTCTCTGAGATCTACTATTCTAATATTTTTAATTTTTAGTCTTTAGGAATTCGCATCAACTCTGTTAGCAACACATAGGCATAGCCCGTTCCCAGTGACTCTGCTTTGTGTTGATGGAGTTTGAACCAAAAACGAACATTATGAATATTTAATCATTCTCACGTAACAATGGGCGTCTGCTCTGTGCGTTATGCAGACTTCCTTGTTGCAATTGCACCTAATCTATCGCCAATTAGTATAATATTAGCTTAGTCATTGACCTTGTATAATAAACCTTGTATAATAATCTGTGATTAGAGTCTTGTGATTTTATTTTGTACTCAATGTCAATGTGTAGTTTCTTATAGGGGGATGGTGATTGTAATTTATACTAAACTTAAAGTAAGTAATACAAAATATAAAGCCACAATAATTGATAACACACTATAGTAGCATCAAATCAGGCGGGTGGTCGATTTTACAGTGTTGCCACATTGTGCATGTTAGTTACAATTTTGCGTAGCACAAAGCGCTTTGTTTCCTTTAACACGCTTCTAACTTTATATATTTACTTTACTTTAAGGGGAAAATACAGTTTAGTAGAGAAAGTTATGTCGTATTGACTACATTTTATGACTGTTTATAATTTAAAACTGAAAAACTTTAAGCGAGATTTTAATTGAAATTCGTAGGATGATATTTTGTAGCGATGATTTTGTTTGTTTTTCAAGTAGCGAAGTTTCATTAATGGGAAAGTCGGTGAAACTCGTATTTTCTAAATTTTACATTTAAACATTTTTTTAATAGAAACTACTGTTCGGTTTTAAACATGGCTTGAGTTGAGGTAAGCGTGAAACATACATGACTTCTCCGCTATAACATATTTCTGTGTGTTTGTTCTGAATTGATATTGTTTAACCTGACTTTGGTATGAAAACGAATTATGTTTAGTTTGAAAGATAACGAGAAAGGTTGTTGCTTGATCTAGGCAGCACTGGGAGCTCAGTTGCCATTTCGTACAGCAGAGCAAGCTATCCTCAACCTTCCCTAGCTTTGTCAGTTCCACACGTGGCAACAGCGCAGATTCAGCAGTCCGCTTGATTTCGTGTTTTCTACTTTGGTATTTTAATAAATATTCTAAAAATTTTCTGCACGGTATTTTATGTATTTGTGCAAAATGCGATCATTTAAAAACGTTTCAGCCAATAACGAAGAGATCCACTTGTTCTCTATTTTTAAAACGGTTTTAGCCGAAAATGGCTTGAGAAAGATATTTTTGCACAACGAACATAACGGTCCTCCGTAACCATATTATATATATATATATATATATATATATATATATATATATATATATATATATATATACAAACACACACTCACTCTCTCTCTCACAAACACACACACACACACACACACACACACACACACACACACACACACACACACACACACACACACACACACACACACACACACACACACACACACACACACACACACACACTTAAGCGCACGCATTCACGCACACACATTTGGTCTCAGAAGACTTATGTTCTTATGACCTTGTTCTAAATAAAAAAAATAATGTAAAAATCCCGAATAATTTTTGAGACTGGCACCATGTAGGCCACTCTACATTACGCACCTCGAACTGTGAGGTAATACATTGAAGGTGTACTTAAAGTCTTTGTCATTATATTTGTTTAATTATAAAATCGATGTATAATTAAGAGGCATACATACTTTTTTATGAATTCCCACTGGAAAATGAACTATTGGAGCCGTCCCTGGATATAAAACTCAGACCGGAAACTATGAAATTGAGCCTAGACTCAAATTCTGGTGGTACTTGAGAAATTAATTATGTGTGCATTTTACAACTACAGTATTTCAATTCCGGTTCGATTTCATTCAATCTTAATACAAATTTGATTTTGGTATAACTTGAACAAGTTCATTACCCGAAAAACGCGTTCAATTTATATATATATATATATATATATATATATATATATATATATATATATATAATTATTATTATTATCTGCGCATAGACCCTGTTGGATCACGCAAAGCACTCCGACTCACGTCTTGTTCCTTCTAATCCTCCACACCTCCCTCATCCTGTCCCCATGGATCCTCTTCCGCTCCTCCGTCCATTTTACTCCTGCTCTCTTTGGGATTTCATTCTCTGCGACCTTCCAACCGAGCATCTTTCTCCTGTATGCGCGCCTGTCTTCAACATCTGTTGAGTCTATTCCTGCGTCATGTAGGTCTATTCTGACTTGTGCGATCCACGACGTTGTTGATTTGACACCTTGTATATACTTAAGGATTCTGTTGGCAAGTCTCGTTGTTGGGAGTCTACTGATGTGTCCATAGAACCGAAGCCTCCTTCTTCTGATATCTGCTGCCAGGTTCGATATCTTCTCTGTGGTCTTCCGGGAGTGCAACCTGTATCCATCTTCTGTTAATCTCGGACCAAGGATCTTCCTCAAGATTTTGCGTTCTTCCTTCAAAATACCCTCCATGGTAGCTTTTGTGTGGAGTGCTAGCGTCTCGCTTGCATATAATACCTCCGGTTTTATGACTGTATTGTAGTGTCTGATTTTTGTGTGCGTCGACATACATCTCTTATTGTAGATACGCGTTATACCAAGAGCCCTCTTCATTCTCAGTAGCCGAACCTTTTGCGCAGCCTTCTCGCCACCTGTGGGTTCAAGAATTTCTCCCAGATATTTGAAGTGCTTGACTCTGTTTATCTTACCATATTTTGTGTTTAGTTCTTGAATATTTAATTTTGTACAGAAGAATTCGGTTTTTTTAAACGAGATCTGTAGACAGACCCTCTCTGCACATTCCTTTAGGACTTTTACCTGTTTAATCGCTGTTGTTTCATTATCTATGAGTATGGCCAGGTCATCTGCAAAAGCTAGGCACGCGATTTCTGTGTTGTCCTTAGGTCTTCCAAGTCGAACTGGTTTCCAGTGCCCTTTAATTTTTAATTCTTTCTCCCATTCCCTGATAACTTTGTCCAACACCAAATTGAAAAGGAGAGGCGAGAGTCCATCTCCTTGGCGAACTCCAGTTGTGATCAGGAAGGGTTTGGAAATTTCCCCCATAAATTTCACCTTAGCGATTGTGCCTGTCAGTGTTTGTTTGATCAGTCGCAGTGTTTTAGGATCAAGTCCATGTTCTTCCAGGATATTAAACAAAGATTTTCGATCAATGGAATCGTACGCTTTTTGAAAAATCTATATTGTATATATATATATATATATATATATATATATATATACAATTCACCATTATAATTTGACCATTCCTCAAAAACTGAACTAAATTATCACTTAAAATTTTCAAACTACAATACAAGGAAAATACGTAATAGAATACGGCGTTAAGAGTTCATTTTCGATGAAATATGAAAATTTCTAATTTACGCAAATTTCAATGCTGATTACGAAAGTTATATCAAATTTTTTTCAACTTAAAAAGTCAGGGTTTATTTTTATTTGAAAAACAATTAATAGAAATTGTATTTCATGCATTTTTATTAGTTTTTGGAAATTCTCTTCCATAAAGTGCACAATATAGCTGTGTGAAATGATCATTATATCAATGAATTTAGTAAATGCAGATTGAGATTTAATTTTAAATCTAAGTTTCAAAATAATAGATTCATTATTTGCACCAAAGAATTTGAATCTTTTACTAGGTCCACTTTCTCAAATACTAGATTTAACGTCATTGATCTTGTCAAACGACATATAAAAGTAGATTTTGTGAAAATACATTTTTCCTATTGTAAATAGCATATCGTTTACGGTTATTATTTACGAAAATCAACTTCCAATGTGATCAACCTATTCGAGTTAGATTTCATCTAATAAAATTAGTTAACATACAAACATGGCTGCCTCAACCCATCTAACATCTGTTTAAATTTTTGTTGCATAACAGCTGGCTTGAAGCTATTCATTTTTGTTATTACTTTGAAGTTTTGTTGGCCTAATATTCGTATATTATATTATTATTACATTATGTTACTGGAGCAAAGCTTTTAATGTTAGCTTTGGCGAGAAGAGTGAATAAAAAAGTCTGCCAAACGGAAGAATGTAACGGCAATATAGAACGAACGAGCAAACGAATTCTCTATTTCTGTGTCTATTTTTTCTTCCTCCTTTTCGATAATATACACGCATAGGTCTATTATATGAAAACGTTGTGTTGCTTTGGTTTCGGTATTTTTCTTTAGTTGAAGAACACGTGTACGTTGTAACTGTTTGTAATACATTCAAAATTAATATAAACGTTTATAATAAATGTTTATATTGCTAGTTTTTAACAACATAACCTGTTATTATAGCCTACCAGTTGTTCAGTGAAATCAGCTGATCGTTACGAATTAATATAAACGTTTATAATAAATGTCGCTTATTTATTATAAGCGCTTCGCTTCTGTCGGTAACTCCCCGAGTTCCACACGTGTACTTTTTTATTATTATATTTGTATTATATAGACATTAATCATGAAAATTCATCAAACAGGGCTTTAAAACCTAACTGGTTTAACTGCACGAATGTAAGATCAGACTTTAAAATTGTAAATGATATTGTCGTAACTAAAAAAAAAAAAAATAAAAAAAAATAATTAAACCGATGTAGTCTGACTGGCCTTGAAAACCAGAAATAATTAACCAGCTGATCGTCACAGATAATTTTTTTAAAATTTAATTATACACGTTAAATTTGACGAAAACAATGCAACGTTCCGGTGTCAAATTACGTAGTTACAGAATTATTTGTTAATAAAATCCCGAAGGACAGAAAGTAAAACAGTGCCTTCCTGCTTCCTTTTTTGACAGCGTTCTTAGGTTCAGTTCTACATATCCTGACAACTTCCAGATACAGCTACCCCCCGATAATTGAAAGATGTTCTACAAACTCACCGGTAGCCTGTCTGAGGAATAATCTCGCTGTCGTACTGATAAAATTATCGGCTAGTTGAAGCAGCCTGTCCGGCAGATAAAAATAACTGAAGCTGTACTGTAAAAGGTAAGTCGTTAGCTAAGCTCATTTATGAAGATTTTCTTGATACTTTTGATGAAGAAATAATTCAGTTTCCCAGCCCAGAAACGACAAAGCATTTAGAGACAGGATTTCTCAGTTTAAACATAAATCGTGTTTTAGATGTTGGGTTTTGCGCGTCGCGTGATGCGAATGTACAAATTCATATTGGTATTTATAGTAAGAGATCAGTTGTTTTATATTAATTCGTAACGATCAGCTGATTTCACTGAACAGCTGATAGGCTGAATATTGTTAAAAAAAAGTAGTGTTCATTGTCGTGTTTTCGAACACATAATTAAAATAATAAGGAAGAGAAAACATGATAGATGATTTTTATTTTTTGTTCAATAACAGAAATCCTTCTTATTTTCTTGAAAAGGCTAAGAATTTTTAGTAAAGTGATAAAGAAAGAAATGTTTTTTTTAATACTGTATTGAACGTGAAAGGAAGCAATAAATAAAAAAAGTTCAAAAAACACGTGTGGTTTTAGAAAAAAATGACCGCTTTGACCTTGAAATATAATCTGCATTTAACTCTTATTGTGGTAGTAGACATTAAAGGACATCGTGTGTGACCAATTGTCGTATCTGATGCTTTTATTTATCAAATATGACCTTCAAGCGCACGCGCAGATGTGCCGGGGTGTTACCTAAACATTATCTAAAGTTGCAGGTTGCGTTTACCTCAGCAGTTTGCGTGTTTGTCAACAAATACTGTCAGCGAGAGATACGATGAGCCCCGTGCACTAATTGCAGGCGTTATGTTGTTGCCGCGCTACTATTGGCTTTTTTAAATTCATTACTGTTAATAAATTGTATTTAAATAGGCCTTTTTATTTCAGTTTGTAGTCAATATGCAGTGTGGCATGTCCTGGATTTTTTGATATTTTTTTTTACTAAAACGCTTTATTACATTCCCAAATGCAATAATCCAAAATAAAAAAGCGCGGAAACCACGATGAAAATAAAAGTGACCAACATAACCTCAAAATTGATAAAAACGATAAAAATACGTCTAACACGGGTTTAGGCTGATAAAAAACCTATTAAAAAAAAAAAAAATACTCCATAACCTAACTGACAAGGTTGGGCCTAACACGGTGATGCGTGAGAAAAACCCGACGATGGTTTTTGTTTCCATCGTCGTACATCTGCACGACGGTTGCAATAAAACGATAATTTTTCGTTATTAATAATGCAAATATTGCCGAACTTCGAACACGAATATGATTCTTTAAAGATGCCGAGGTTAATAAGAAATCGACAACACGACCGAATTTCCAACCTAAAGACTCAAACCGAGGCAAATCGCAAATTTCACAAATAATAGCGGCCATTTTAACGATGTTTCGTTAACAAGCACAAAAATCATAAAATTTAATAATGCCTGTGAGATTCTGTATCGCGCATGAGCAGTAAGAACACGTAGATAACAAGAATGCGCATGTCCGGTAAACCAGAGATATTTTTTTGTGTTTAACGTCCTACTATTGTGCACACTTGGGCTAATGCAGACGATGGGATGATTTACAGCGTATCAAAATGCCAAGCCCTGGCCGGGAATCGAACCCGGGTCCTCGGGGTGAAAGCCCAGTCAACTAGGCCACCGAGGCTGCTCTTGGTACATCAGAGAATGAATGGTAGCATCTTCAATGCAATGTAAACAGTAACGTCGTATAAATATAGTTCCGTAAAAATTGGCTTAAAATCGTATGTATTCTTTTAAAAAATATATTTTCCGCGGGTGAATATTTGTTCATCAGATAATCTATCTAATCTAATCTAATTCATATTATATTTCTGAAAGTTTGTGTGTTTGTTTGTTTGTTTGTTATTCAATCACGCTTTAACCACTGGACCAATTGAGATGAAATTTGGTACGTATATGGTTTAAATATCAGAGATACATATAGGCCTATTCCTGTTTTACAAAACGTCATTATACTACTTACCCAGCCCAAAATAATTATCAGTTTTTAGTTTTGTAACATCTGTTAACTATAGTTAGGTTTAATTACTGTTTACTGAACATGAGATTTAGGCACCTGAGATGGACATAGATCTAATCCCATTTTACAAATCTTAATCTATGTTTTAATTATTGCAAAATTATTGTTTTTAATGTTACATTTTCATCTAATAATCACAATCTGGTATTTTTCATTTAAGACTATTCAATGTTTTTAAAGCAGAGTGCAGAATATATATATTATATACAATTTTATTAGGATACTTTAATTGTAAGGTAGTATATATATTTGTGTAATTACATTATATGAAAAAATGGTAAATATGCAGTGCAACATCTATTGGAGTTTTCGATATTTTTCTTACTAAAATGCTTTATTATGTGCCCAAAAGCAAAAATCCAAAATATGAAAGCAGGAGAAGTACGATAAAAATCGAAAATAAAAGTGACCAACATAACCTCAAAATTGCTACCGGCGAAAATCGGTACCGTGTTGTACTGATTTTAGACGTATTTTTATTGTTTTACTGATCTACAGATCAGTAAAATAATAAAAATACGTCTAACACGGGTTTGGGTGATAGGAAACGCATTTTTTTAAAAGAATAGTGCATAACCTAAGTGGCACGGTTGTTAGGCCTAACAGGGTGATGCGTGAAAAAACCTTTATATTTTTTTAAAGATTATTTGGCTACATATCCTAACTGTCACGGTTGTTAGGCCAAACACGGTGATGCGTAAAAAAACCTTTATATTTTTTTAAAGAATACTGCATATCCTAACTGACACGGTTGTTAGGCCTATCACGGTGATGTGTGAAAAAACCTTTAAATTTTTTAAAAGAATACTAAGTATATTAACTGACACGGTTATTAGGCCTAACACGGTGATGTGTAAAAAAACTTATATTTTTTTAAAGAATACTACATATCCTAACTGATATGATTGTTGGGCCTATCATTGTGATGTGTGAAAAAAACCTTTATTTTTTTAAAGAGTTTCCAAACCTTAACTGACACGATTGTCAGGCCTAACATAGTGATGCGTGATAAAACTTTATATTTTTTTTAAAGAATACTCCATAAGCTAACTAACATAGTTGTTAGGCCTAACACGGTGATGCATTAAAAGAACCTTTATTTATTTTTTTCAAAAGAGTACTCCATAACCTAACTGACACGGTTGTTGGGCCTAATACGGTTATGCATGAAATAAAACTTTATATTTTTTTAAAAGAGTACTCCATAACTTAACTAACACGGTGATGCGTGAAAAAACCTTTATATTTTTTTAAACATTATTTGGCTACATATCCTAACTGTCACGGTTGTTAGGCCTATCACGGTGATGTTTGAAAAAACCTTTAAATTTTTTAAAAGAATACTAAGTATATTAACTAACACGGTTATTAGGCCTAACACGGTGATGTGTAAAAAAACTTTTATATTTTTTTAAAGAATACTACATATCCTAACTGATATGATTGTTGGGCCTATCATTGTGATGTGTGAAAAAAACCTTTATTTTTTAAAGAGTATCCAAACCTAAAGTGACTAGCAAGTCCTCTAAGCTCGCGCGAAGTGAACGCCTCTGAGAATTCTGTCTTTAAAATTGTTATTCACTAATAGTTCAAAGAACAATCCTTAATTAATATTAAACGCTCCACGACAGCGCTTGTAACGTTTTCCGCCAATTTAAATGGAAAAATTTTACTAGAACAACTTTATTGGAAATTTTTCGTTCTTTCTCTATGAAGGGATTGAAAATTACGATAAGTTTTGCCGTTCAGCCAGCATTACAGGAAATAACCAGCAACTGCACTCTTAACGTTGAATCAGAACCAGCCATCTTGAAACAAAAGTGAATGGGAAAAATCTTAACACACGTTTTTCGGATTTTATGCAAGGTACCTTCGTATCAAAACAGTCGTTAAATGCGTTTGATTAAAATAGCGTACAATCGTCATCGTTAAATCAAAGGCCGCCATTTTGAAACGAAAGTCAATTGGTAAAAAATGATACATACATCCTTTGGGCTTTATACAAGATATCTGTGCACGAAAACAATCGGTTAAAGCGTTATCCTAAAACTGCGTAGACTCGTTATTGTAAATCAGAAGCCGCCATATTGAAACGAAAGTGAATGGAAAAACATTTTACACATACATCTTTCGGGCGTTATACAAGGTGCCTTCGTTACAAATTTCGGAACAATTAGTCAATGGTTTTACCAAAACTGCGTACACTCGTCGTTGTTAAATCAGAAGCCGCCATTTTGAAACCGAAGTAAATGGGAAAAAAACTTGCACACGCCTCATTTGGACTAATGTAAGGTACTTTTGTATCACATTTTAAAAGACTCAATGCGTTTGGCCAAAACTGCGTAACAAACAAACACACAAACCAAATGCCTAACGGTCGTGTTGAAACAGTGACCTCGCTTCGCTCGGTCAATTAGATATGGTTAGCTAAATCTCTAAATGAAGTTGGGAACCTGGGACCGAGAATCTAAAGCACTGCCTTCTTCTGTATTTTTTTTTTTTTTTTTTTTTTTGTATTATTATTACTATTGTTATTATTATTATTATTATTTTATAACTTTTTGGAGAGAAAGACGTTGACTGCCTTGTTTGTTGCCCTCCATTGCATGGGCATGCTCAGTGTCTTCAAAACAACACTTTCAAATCAAAATTGCACTATAATACTATAGTCTAAATGTTTACTTCCCACTGAACAATGATAGGTAAATAAATGACAAATGAGTTTTTATTAAACTGTATTGTCACTCAAAATTATTGAACTTTACACCTAATTTTAATCACAACTGACATTATTTATGTAATCTTTTTTTCTTCGCTAGGAATGTCATAATATCTGCCTTTTCAACCTACAAAACACTATATTTGTTGACGTGTTTCGAAATACTTCCACTTTCAAAACTGTAAAAAAAACTGTGAACAGTTTTGAAAATGGAGTACCCTATACCGAAACGAGTCACAAATATAAAGTGTTTGAAGCTAGGAAAGCAGAGATGTGCTCTACAAAATTTAATCAAAGTATTTACTGGTAGTTCAAAGAACAGTGACCTTAACTGCCTGGCCATAGCGCTCTGACGTCCATTTAATCGGAACCCGTAAATATTTACAAAACTTATTGCCGTACCAAATTTATTGCTATGTTATGGTTTTTCTTCATGAAGCGGTCAAAATTGTGTTAATACGAGCCGTTCAGCCAATATTACAGGAAATAGCCAGCAACTACACTCGTCATCGATAAATCAAAGGCCGCCATCTTGATACGGAAGTTAATGAGAAAACAATTTACACACACGTAGTTCAGGCTTTATATAGGGTACCTTAATACTGAATTTCATAACAAACATTGCATTTGGCAAGAATTGCTTAACAAACTAACAAATCAACAAACCAAACGCGTAACGGTCGAGTTGAATTACTTCGCTCCGCTCGGTCAATAATACGGGCTCGTGAATTGGAGGACACTTGGGCTCCGATTGTATGAGTTTTGGACAGATACAGTTTTCTAACTTCAACTAATATTTCATTACAATATGGAATAATCACGGAACCCAGCTGTCTCGCTGACTTGATGGAAGCAAATTTAAAAACATAAACAACACTGAACTGCATCACAAACTAACAATTCATTTTCTATCCACATACACATACACACACACGCGCACGCACGCACGCACGCACACGCACACACACACACACACACACACACACACTAATATTACATATAGCACTGCAAAAAAGATAACTAGGGTTAAGTGGTCGATGTGGCTAAGGCACCGGACAGTCTGCTGCGTCTCTGAATTGCGCAACTCAAGCTTGTGGGTTTAAGACGCAGTAACTACCCTTACCACTAACGCTATATCTCGTCCTCATTAACCTAACTGGCATAAAGTATGAACGTTAAGCAAAAACATATTAACAAACTTAGCACTAAAATTTATTTTCGAAATATTTTATGCTCGTTCTTTACTCACCAAAATCCATCTGCTTGAAAACTGCGGAATTTCCCCATTTAAAACATCTTCCACTTGTAAAAAAAATGTGATTTTAACACCTTATTCAGCTTTGAATTCCACATATATTAGCATTCTTAATTTTTGAAATTAATTGAAAACTAACCCTGAATTTTTTTAAAATTTATAACTATTTGTCTTAAATACGTTTTTTGAAAATCTGATTTCACCACCGTAATCAGCCGTTAAAAACTGCATAAATTAGCATTTCGAATTTTTTTTGTATAAATTAACAAATTCAATTTGTTAGTTTAACAATTTGTTAATAACAATTAAATTTGTTTTTAATTAATTAATTCATTAATTAATTAATCGGATAAGGTTCATTTTCGTATTTTCAGTGCAATTTGGAAGTTTAACATGCTGATATATACAGGTTTCAATGATAGTTATGATGGTGAATTTTAAAAATGAGTAAAATAAAGACATTATCTTTAAGAAATTCGCTTCAATCACGTCAGCGAGACAGCTGTTTGCTGAGGTTATTGTTTGACCGCCGTTGGTAATTAAAGGATTTGTTTTATGTTCAGCTGGTTCAATTTTTAGTTTAACATTTAGTTTAATAAATTACGAAAATTACAAATTTACTGATGTGTTACTTGCATAAATTGCAAATTTGTTGCTACTCGTGTAAAGTGTAATTATTGTTTCATTACTCAGTCCAAGCACGTGTTTCCAGTTAATGATACCAGTGCAAGATAATTTCTTGGCAAAGTGTATAATGAATGTAATAAAATGGACTGTTTTAGAACAACCAAGTATGAGGCTGCAACAGTTTTGCTGACGTCATCGTAGTAAATAAAAATAATTATAATACCTTATTATGCCTACGTACATTAATATTTTGTACATCAAAATTACACAACCGCTGAAAAATTTATAATTTTTATTACACTTTTTCGAAAATCTGACATCACCGTTTTAATCAACCGTAAAATCTTCATAAATCGGCAGATTCGAAGAATTCTGAATATTTAAAGTACCTACTAATAAATTGAGACTTTTAACAATGATTACGGTGTTTTAATGTTTACAATAAAAATTTGTGACATTTTAAAGATTTTACAACGGCCGCTAATTTTGAAACGGTTGAACAGAGTTCCGGGACATCAAATCTGATCAGAAATTTTATATATTACAGTGCATAATATAGCTATTAGAACACACACACACACACACACACACATTGAAATTTTTAAAATCATTGTGGTATAATTTCTGGGTGCCATTAATAAAAAAGATGTCACTTTCTTAAAAAATGTAATAAATTTTACGATCTGCCATTTTCCCATTTTTCATAGGAGGAAATGATGTCGAGTTCAAATTTCGGTCTAGGAAAGCCACTAATGGCGTTCATACAAATGTTGTTATAACTCCGTTATTTTCTATCGGATTTTGAAGAATGAAGTTCCATTTTGTTCGTAACGAAATGAACATTTCATCAAACCGAAATAATTTTCATAAAATACAAGATTACAAAGTTATTTACAATTAGAAAATTTTATGGCCGCAATTTTGAAAATTTTCGAGATAAAATTTAGGCAGTTTTTTTATACAGTCGTCGATACAGGTCAGTACATGTGTGAAAAATTTCACGAAGCAACCTTGAACTGTTCTAAAAATATAAATTGTTTCTTATAAAAAACAAAATGACGGCCACACACAAAACGAGGTGTTTTTGGACCTATGTTTATTGGAACTTTTCGTCTAATCTTGATTTGGAAAATCACGCCCTGAATTCTTAGAATCCTTCTTCTAATATATATATATATATATATATATATATATATATATATATATATATATATATATATATATATATATATATATATATATATATATATAATTTTTTTCCGGCGAAAAACCGTTAAGGTTTTCATCGCCGTCATGCAAAATGAAAGCATAATTTTTTTTTTTAAATTAACAAAATTTACTTAAATAAGAAAATAAAACTACAACAACTATAATAGTAAAAATAAATTAAACAAAAATTTAAATAACAGGTATAACTATATTACAATAACGAATACTTAAGAACTAAATAACAATGAATAATGAATAAAATTTAATAACAATTCGTAAAAGTATATATAAACATAACAGAAATAAAGTTATTTAGATAAAATAAATAAATAAAATAACACAAGAAATAACAAATATATAAATTAAATTTTATTTAAAACATTCAGACGATGAAGGAAGTCTAGAACCCGGTCAACGGCCGAGGCACTATCTCCCAACATCGTCTGCAAACAGTTGCTCAGACCACACATAACACGTACATTTTGGAAACCATCACAATCGAGCAGTATATGTTTTATTGTGATGGTTTCCCTACAGAACTCGCATTCAGGTGGGTCCGCGTTCCATCAGAAATCCATGCGTTAACATGGAGTGACCAATGCGAAGGCGGGTGATCACCACCACTTCTCTACGACTTGCACGTATTGATGACCCCCAAGGACGAACAGTATTTTTAATTACCCTCAATTTGTTACTGCTTGTAGCTGCCCATTCATTTACCCACTGTAGAAGAATTAAATGTTTTATGTGACAAAGAAAGTCAGACAAGATTACATGTTGAGTGCATGGCGGCAGAAACGTTGCTTCCTTTGCCGAATTATCCGCTACAGTGTTAGTGTTTCCTATATATATGTTTTACCATGATTCTCCAATAGCTAATTTTTCAAGGTAAATTCTCTAAATTACTTTATTTTATTATAATTCAAAAAAAGTAACAAAAAGAAATAATTTTCAGAATACATGTTTTGTTAGGTGTCTTATTACAATGAATGTTGCTTCGGCATTCAAGTGAACACTCGAAACTTTTTATTTCAAATTTGGTGTTTACTTGATTTATTAATATTCATTGATATTAATATCAGAAGTAAAGATCCAAAGAAGGTTGGTAAATTTGGTGGCAGGAGAATAAGATGTGAAGAATGACATGGAATCATCTATGTTAAAACTGGTATTTGAAGGATGGGTGTGATATAATGGAGAATAGAGACGAGTGCAGTACGATTGTGATGGAGGTCAGAATTCATCTGCAGTGTAAGAGGAAATTTGAATGTAATTTATTTTTTAGAAATTATGTATTCTCAATTTTCTAATTTTTTTTTTACAGAATCAAGAAGACTAATATGTTTTCTCTGGGTGACTAAGAAATATCAACTTCTGATACTTAAACTGCATGCAAGGAAGGACAGATTATTTTCGGGATTGCAGTATGAAAATTAAAACTATAAAATATAGCCTTGAAAGTTTGTAGGTAAGTCTGAAAGTAGGAAATAATTTCCAAAGTAGTAACAATGAGTAGTTTTAATTTATAGTTGTGGGATAACATTTGACCTGTATTAATTTGTCCTTGAAAGAGAAAAACAACAATATATTCACTGCCCAAGGAAGACCACTGCTGTGTTATCCTTCAGCTAACACACATTCTGATTAGAAGGAGAGGGGAATATGTTACAGTGTAGTGTTACATAGCTTTACATTCTGGTTGTTACAAGTAGTGTGTAAGGCCATCAGCAAACATAATTGGCACTAGAGCAGTAGTATTTAAGTTCCTAGTTGTGTTTGAATGTCAGTTGCTAGGTGATACTATTAGCGGATACTCAAAATGTACAAATTTGGATCGCTTATTTTTGTGATCAGTTTTGTGTTTGGCGATTGTTCTACAATACGTAAGTTTGTAGATGTGAAAGTTTAGTAAAAGACAGTTTTCACATAGGTGATATTTTAATTTTTGCACAAAATAATTATATCCTTTTATTACAAGTTTTTAAAATGTACTAAGCATTTTCAGGATTATCGAAAAATCATCCGGTTTTTGTAAAATAGAATTTGTTTCATTACAAGACAATTTACAAAAAAATACAAATTATTTTACTTTTTTAAATTATTTTAACCTTAAAATAATTTGTTTAAAACTTTTGTTTTAAAATTATTGTACACTTAATTCCTATTGTGCTATGGTGATGTATAACTCATATTAACTAGTAAAGGGTAAAACTTAAAAGTTTATAAGCAATTACAGTAACACATAAAACCAATACAATATGAAACTAAAAATAATAAGTGTTTTAAAAAAATTTCTTATTTTTACTGTTTTTATATATTTTATTATTGTGTTATAGAATTTGCATTACTTACAATGGGTTGTGCAGAATAACATGGATTATTATAACAAATACTGCAGTCAAATAACTTAAATCCACTTCTACTTAACCTAAAGATCTTAGTTTAAATAGAAATATAATTAATTTTACATCGTTTTTTTAAAATATCATTTAACATTTGAAAATAATAATAAATAAAATAAAACCGAAAACTTCTGTTTCACTAATTATTTGGAACTGATGTCATCTGCCTTAAGGGAAAAACACACCATGAACAAAAAAACATCCAAAACAATTTAAAATATTTTTTCTGCAGAAAACCTTGTACAATGAGACAAATATAAGAGGCAATTTTTTTTTCGAAGGCAAAACAAATTTTGCTCAAATTTTATCCTTAAATGAAGATTCATTACTCAAGTTAGTATCTCACACAAAATTAATAAAATTTAGTTCATTACAATCTTGAGAGAAAAAAATATACCATGACGAACAAAATTTGGTCAAATTCTGTTTAGCCAATTTTGAAAAATCAGGTCTTAGATTTTCTTCATTCGTTTTTCGTTTCCCCTTTTCATGCAATAACTTTTAACATATACTCTTTCGTTGTTTTTTAATTTAATAATAAATTGTACTTAGTTCTATTGCAACTGTTCTTATTAACTGTAAACTAGTCTCAATTATATTTTATACTACATAATATAAATTTATTTTTAAAATACAAAAGGTCTGTAATTTTGATACTTCTACAATAAAGATACTTGGAACAAGCAAAATTGAATGCCTTGGACATGCGGAACCAGTTGCACAGAATTGTTTTGCATATTTTAACATCTCATTATGAACGATTTGTGCATGCACATAATTATATCGAACTTAATAAATTACTCTTATTGTTTGTTGTTCATTACATTTTAACTAAATTTTAGTATAGCCTACTTTTAACTCTGCAATTAACAAAGTATAAACCAATAATTATGGATTTTTAGAAATTTAAACAACCTAAAACTCAAATTCGTTACCGAATCTGACCACCAATTACTTCTATTGCAAGAAGTAAATACGATGACAATGTTGAAATAACCAAATGAAATGGACTTGGAATATTTGTGACAAATTCTTTGCTTATAATTCCGTATCCGACATGGGTGGTTGAAATCAATAGTAGTAGTGTTCCGAGTATGTTCGGAATCAGCAAGTACTTTTTACGGAATCCATAGTTCAACTAAGCATAGTAGTCAAATTTATATTATTAATGAACACAATTTTAGGCTTTCAACTCTCAAAGAGTTTTATATCGATTTTTGGAGGAGCTGTTATACTTAAAAATCCGCCTTTATGTATACTCTAAAAGTAATTTTGTTTCAGCCAACTATATACCAGTATGTAAGAGGAGTGATCCTAAAATAGAAGAATGTATCCTGAAAGCTATCGAAGTACTTAAACCTAAACTGATGAAAGGTAAGATGAACCTACTAACTTGGGACTTGAATTGAGGAATTTAATTTTAACTAGCTAATCCATTATATACGCTTATAATACATATAGCTTAAAGTACATACTTGTGAATCTTATAAATATAAAATAATAACTGAACCCAAGCGTTGTTCAACACTACCTGTAATTAAGCAATAAACCATATACTACATTACATAAGACCTATTTTTTTTTATTAAATGTCCATTGGAAAATGAGCTATTGAAGCAAGATCAAGGTGGCATTCAGACATAAGACCTTGAATAAGCATCATTCCTGTCCTTTGGAATGCTATTTATTCAGATTTTCAATGTAATTTAAAAATATAAAGTGCTAATAATTTATACAGATTTGAATGGTGACAATGCATGAACAAAAATATGTTAAAAAAAATTATTGTGATGTTACTTCTTGAAATTTTGTTTCCATCACATCAGCAAGACAGCCGTATGCCACAATAATTGTATTTTATATTGAGAGATTATAATTAATTATTTTTTAACCTCATTTACACAAAATTCTACTTTATGAGATGAATACATTTCTGGAGTTACCACTACACTGTAAACTGTAGATCTCTTGTACCACATTTCTATATTTTTGAGATTCTATAGGATACCATGTATAGCCCTAGACGTTACATAATCTCTGGGATTTGAGGAGAATTCAAAGTAGGCAACTCCTCCACTCTTAATATGTAACTTTTAATTTCATCACTGAGGTGCTTGTAGGTGCTTGCTCTACTAATTCCCTTTCAATCTTTTGACTCCATTTTGGAGATTTAAGAGGGCAATTGACCCTTTCTTTCTTTATTACAGAGGTTTTGCTCCAATTGGCCAACCTTTCTGTTGTGCAGAGAGATCCTGCTCATTTTATTTTACATTCTTACTCATGGGAACACCCACAAGTAGGTAGGGAAATGTGGTCTGTTCATACATATCCATGCAGACATGGGTAAGGCAGACATGGGTACATTGGGAGATTGCCAGATAAGCCAGGCCTCTCTCTGTTATACCATTAGGCCAGTGTCATTTACTTCATCAGCACAGGTCACTGTACACTTTATAGATTTTTTTTTCCGGCGAAAAACCGTTAAGGTTATCATCGCCGATACACTTTATAAAATTAGCAAAATTATGTAGTTATAGAGGTGTGTGTGTGTGTGTGTGTTGAATAGATCAGTGAGAATAGTATGAGCTAGAAGTATAGTGGGATCGCTAAACCCATCAGCTGCTCACTTCAGCTGCCTCCGCTGAGTACTTTATAAGATAAAATATGTTTGTTAGTTTTGTGTCTTCTTATTTAGACTTAGATTCAGATTTGAAACAATAGAAATTCAGGATCTTTGTTTTTTGCAGTTGAAAAAAGTCAAAAATTTAAAATTTTGTATGCCTAAGAATTAATGCAGTTTTAGTATAAACATAGATTAAACAAAGTCTGGTTTGCAGGCATTCCAGATCTCGATATTCCGGCTTTGGAACCTCTTGTTATCCCAGAAATAGAGTTTTCCAGAGGCAGTGGGTTGAGGACAGTTTGTAAAAATCTTATTGTGAGAGGTGCGAGCAACTTTAAAGTGACCAAACTTAAGTAAGTATAAGTGTAGGTATGTATATTTATTTTTTGTTGTTGTTATTTTAAGGAGAAAAGCACATTAAGGTAATTTTTGCCTCCCTAAATATAAGTGTGAGTGTAAAGTGTTAAAGTCATAAATGTAGTGTTGTGTGCATTAGACTCGGGTACCACGAGGTATGTCTAAATCCTCTCAATAGGTGCAGCTAGTCTGCACCACCCTGCTGGGCTAAATGTATGTATGCATATATATATATATATATATATATATATATATATATATATATATAGAGAGAGAGAGAGAGAGAGAGAGAGAGAGAGAGAGAGAGAGAGAGACCTTTTTAGAAGCTTTTTAAATTTTCAATAGGAATGGTGAGGGAATAAACAAATTATACAAAATCAAAAACTTACCTCTTTGCGGGAATGAAGGTATTTAAAAACATAAATATTATAGATTGGATGTATAGAAAGCAACCTAAAAGTAACAATTTGAGACAGATTACCATACCTTTTCTGTCTTACCTTCACTACCACTAACAATTTAAAATCCTTTGTGACCTCAAGACTGATACAACATCTCCCTATCATTCTGCTGCTGCTCAAAGCTAAACACTTCTGCTCTCCACCGTGCTAGAATAATTCTCCCACAGTTTGAAAACTGTTTGTCTGAACTGCAGAAATATATATCTAAATATGCAAAAAGGAGTTTAATATTTTTTTTTAAATAAAAAAATATATTCAAGGGTTGTTCGAAAAGTAAAGACCGTTTTGACATGATGAGTGGCTCAGTTCCCCCGTTGTCATGTCATTGATCTTCCTATCCCTCCTAATGCTAACAGTGAGCTACTATAGACATTTACTGTTTATTTGTGCGACTTTAAAATTTAAGACAAAAGTAACAATCCGCCAAGTAGAATCAAATGCTTCTTCAATGCACAAAGAGTCCATCTTATAGAAATTTACAGACAGATAGCCAATGAGTTTACAATGATTGCCAGTCAGTGGATTGGCATCATTTCCAAATCCCATCAAAACCAAAGAAAGCCCAACAAATTCTTAGCATGAAAAATATTATGGCTGCAGTGTTTTGAGATCGAAAGGATGATCTATTAATCAACTACATGCCTAGAACGGAGACCATAAATGCAGCTGCTTACTGTAAGGCCGTTCACCAACTACATCACATCATTCAAAACAAACAGCATGGATTGTTGTCGAGTGGCATTGTGCACAATAACACACATCTGTACACTGCTGTGTTAATAACAAACTTGCTTCGGTATTTTAAGCGGGAAGTTTTTGAACATTCGCCTTACGTGAATACTCTCTTTTCCCAAACTGAAGGACTTTTTGGGCATAAACCACTAAGGAAGGGACAATGAACTGAAATAGAGCGAGTGAGTAGTTTACAACTTGGCAGTAACAAAGCTGGTGAAACACTACTGCAAATATTTAAATTTGAATAGCAACTATATAGAAAGATAAAAGAAAAAACATTTTTTACTTTCCAAGTGACCATCCTACTAAAGTGATTGTAGGCTACTATTAATCATTTATTTTATTTTCCAGGGCCGATATCAATAACATACACTATTTAGTAAGTGTAACAATTCCATCTATAAATATTGATTCAGAATATGACATGGATACTACTATTCTGAATATTAAATTTTCTGGGAAAGGAAAAATCAATGCTAATGCAAGTAAGTAGTTTTCTTTGTTTGAAGATGAGAAATGTATGCGTTCACAGTTGCATCTCTATTTTTGTTTTGTCAATGTGAACAATCAACAAACCAAATGTCATAGATTTTGTAAGAGTGAAAATTCCGTATACTTTTGACTTTTACGATCACAGATGTATCCCAATGTAATTGTACCATAATGAGATTGTTTTCTGTGTTTCAGCCAATGCTAAAGCAGACATTGTTTTGAATGGCAAAAAGGTGAAGAGAGATGGAACAATATACGTGGAGTTTACCAGTCTTGACATAGACATGAAGATTCCAGATTACACAGTTAAGATTGACTTTTCTAATGGTAGTGCTAACAAAGACTTAGGTTGGTTTACTCATCTGTTTTTCAAACAAACTTTTTATTGTAATTTTCTAACAGGCGTAAATATTGTAATTGTTCCTACAGTTCATTTTTATTTTGATAAAACAAAAAAATTTCTTGTTAGCATTATATAAACTTACATTGAATGCATAAAAATCATACTTGGTACAAAAAAATAATTTTAATAATAGCTTACTTAGAAAGTTCATTACCCAGCAAAATGGATGCCCCTAAAACAAAGTATAACAACACTTTGCACTTAGATGTCCAGTACTGCTGGCCATAACCTACTCTGTCAGCTAGCATAACCTACTCTGTCTTACAGGTCGGAGCCTTTATGAGACGAGTTAAAATACCACTGAATGGAAGAAAACATATCATAATCCTAATTATTTAAATATATTGCCTGGTGGTTATGATGCAATAATGAAATTACATTAATATTAAAGAATAACATTTTGTTTGGCCAGCACTACACATTCGAGGGATTTTAACTTGGCCAGTACTGGCGGCCATGTGATCTGAGAGGAATATAACTAGCGAAAAACTTGTGGCCTGTCTAGGTAATGACTGTACCAGTAACACTGTTTTCTATCGGACCATAGAAAACATATTTTAAAAACTGTACACGAGTGTAAAGGATGGACATTTTCATTTTAAACTTTATGGTTAAAAATCTAATTTTGTGTAACCATCTCTTAAATTTCCAGAAAATTTTATTTTATTGAGACTAAACTCTGACCTCAATCACTTTATATAACAACTGTACAATAGTTAGTTTTGGTAAAACTCCTTATTGGAAGAAAAAATAATTTCACATAAACTACATTGAATAATATATTTCTGAAACTGTTTCAGGTGATGCTATCAACTTAGCAGTAAATGAAAATAAGAAAGAGTTCATGGCAGAACTAAAGCCTGTATTTGAAGAAGTACTTGAGACATTGTTTTTAGATGTAGCGAATAAAATTACTAGCCACTTTAAATATGATGACCTATTTCCAGAGAAATAAACCGTCAAATTTTATATCAGACTGTGTGCATTGTGTATATCATTTTGTATTAAACGTTTATGAAATAATAATCCAGTAGTAAATTTTTTTACTTTCCTACTATTGTTGGTTTTTCTCTATGTATTGAACTTAAGTTACCATTAGCTGAATAGGAGAGCCATTTCCTTCTGCAGAATGTGAAATAGTGTCTAGCTAGGGACAATGAGGATCACAGATGGCCCTATGCACTTTCTTGTTAACTTATCCAGGGTTGAGATTTTAAAGTAAGAGTACTATCTCACATGTACTCAATAAATAGTACACAAATATTACAAAAACTACTGTGCATTTATTTATCAAAAAGTCTTGCAAAAAAAGACAATATAAACTAATGGTGATTAAAGTTTAAATTTTGTTGTTGGTTTTTTCAAATTACTCCCTAACTATAAATTTGTTTTATTTCAATTTTTCTTATGATAGTTAAATCTCTACCAGAGAAAGGACTTAGGAAGTTACTTTACCTAATCAATGCAGCTTTAAGATTGAAGTATATTCCTCTTCAATGGAAGACAGCTGAAGTTATTATGATATTGAAACAAGGCAAACAACCAAATGATAAGACGTCATATAGGTCAATTTCATTATTACCAACGATTTCCAAGTTATTTGAAAAGCTGTTGCTAAAAAGACTAAGGCCCATCATTGAAAATAGGAAACTTATCCCAGAACATCAATTTGGTTTCAGACGAAGGCATTCTACATTAGTCCAAGTTCATAGGATCACAAATATTATAGAAAATTCTTTTGAGAAAAAAGAAGTTTGTGCAAGTATATTTTTGGATGTAGCGAAAGCCTTCGATAAGGTATGGCATGTGGGCCTAATTTGGAAGCTGCAGAGAGATCTACCAAAACAATATTATGAAATTCTAAAGTCATATTTAACTGGTAGACATTTTAGAGTGAAATCTGAAGGACTATAAAACTCTACAAAAAACTATGAAGCTGAAAATAAAAGTTCAAAATCTGATGAACCAATTTTTAAATATAAAACAGATTTTTCATAAATTTCATTAAGAACTTTATACTCTGGAATTTTTTCAAATAGTCTAAATTTATCTTTACAATTTACTCGTTTTAGATAAATCTATTACTGGCATTGGTTCTGTTTTCTTGCTCGAGAAAGTATCACTTTTGACATAATTTCTTCCCAAAATATGTGACCTGTGAAAAATAACAGAAACCCGGAAGTAGTTATAAAAATGTAGCAAATTGAAATAGCACATTTATTGAATCCCAGTTAAATAGAACTTTACAAGTAATTTATTGTTCTTAAAAAAGGTTAACAGTGGTATTAATGTTGAAAGTATTACCAGATGAAAGAAAATAGATCATAATCCTAATTATTTAAATATGTGGTCCAGTGGCTATGTTGCAATAATGCTAAACCAAACCTTCAATCCATTAACTTGAAACCAGTTTTCTTATTGCATCAGATCAATGGACTTTCCCCTTCCTTTCTTTCACAAATTCTTACTGGGAAGGTTCAAGATACCTTTTTATAACAATGTAGAGGTGCACTAAGAAAGGATTATGCAAAACTTGGATTTTAACACCATTAAACTACTTACCAGTCCAATGAATACAGCCAAGATTATTATAGCTAGACTTTAAATTTTCAGGGTACCTTCTTACAACAATGTACCTTGTATAGTCAATTGAAAATGACGGTTCAACTTCAGTGATTTTTATATTAGTAAAATGTTTTACTGCTCCAGTGTTAATCAGTAGTTAATATTAGTGCATTTTCATTGCATAATTAGACTTAATTTATTGTTAAAAAAATGTCCAGAGAAGAGATTAAAGTCAACGAAATGTTGATAACCCAAAATGTTATACCGATCATTGGAAATGGATTTTAACACTATTAAACTATTTTCCCAGTCCAACTTTAATAATCAACGTATAGTCAAGACTATAGACAGATTTCTATGAAGTGCAAATATATATACAAACTGTCACTTTTACTTATATAGATTGGTGGGCATGAATTATAATTATTTAAAATAGCTTAGGCCTACTATAACTTAATTCATGTTACATACTTACAAAAGAAAAAGTTCAAATGAAATAAAACAGTATTATTATATAATCTTAATAATATTATAAATCTGAAAGTATGTGTTGATTATAGTTCTATATCTAACAAGCTACACTGCTTTAAAAAATGTTGAGAGTCAGTGATTTCAGCATTGTCTTAGGCCAATGTGTTGCTGGAATATACAAACAACACACATGCGCAAAATTAAAACCGTGTAAATAAATATTTAAAAATTATTCAATTGAAATTAACATTTGGTAAACATTGATCAAATCAAATTATTAATTAAAATACAATTATTATTACGTACAACATGAATGAAAGAAACAGAATAACAAGCTGCAACCAATTACAGTAGTACCTCGACATACGAGTTTAATTCGTTCCGTAACCTTGCTCGTATCTCAAAGCAATTTTCCCCATTGTAATTAATTGAAATGCCATTAATCCGTTCCAGCTCCCAAAACACCACCTCAATTGTTTTTGAATAAGAAAAATGTATTTACAAGAAGAAACATTTATTTATAAATAACAAATACATATTCTATAAAAACATAAAAAAAGAAAAAGTGAAGTGCTTACGGAAGCACTTAATTTTCGTCACTGGTCTTCACTTTTTTTGTAAAGCTTTGCTCATTTTCACCTGCAGATTGTTTAAAAAAACTGTCCAAGGAGGTTTATTTCTTCCTCTCTTTCACGATATTGCGGAAATGAGTTAGGCAAGTTTCGTTGAACAACTCCGATGCATGACCAGTTGCAACTTTTTCGGGGTGATGTTTATCCACGAACTCTACAACTTTCTCCCACATTCCCAAGATCTCCTTTATATCTCTTGTAGAGATAACCTCCATCTCTGGCTCCTCTTCAAAACTAATTTTTCGTTTAACCACCGTATGCTGCTGCGCATGTAGATCGCGCAACTCCTCAGTTGTCAGTTCCTGAGACTGTTCCTCGACGAGTTTGTTCACATCTCTCTCATCCACCTCCAGACCCATGAATTTTCCTAGAGAAACAATCTCCTCTACCACAGACACTTCGGG
Source organism: Callitettix versicolor (assembly GCA_022606455.1). Lineage (NCBI taxonomy): Eukaryota > Metazoa > Arthropoda > Insecta > Hemiptera > Cercopidae > Callitettix > Callitettix versicolor. The sequence goes on from CM040187.1 coordinate 17,875,367, forward strand.
TTCCAATCCTTCGAAGGCCCTTTCAGCTACAGCCTCAGGCCACAGCTTCTTCCATGCAGAGGTTAAGGTCCTTGTTGTAACACCCAGCCAGGTCTGATCAATAATTCTTAGGCATATCACGATGTTAAAATGGTCCTTCCAGACGATGTTTAAGTGGTGCGCACACAGACTGAGATCTAATCTGAGGTGGGAGAAACTGTTAGACGCTGCACACAACACCAACATGCACCCCACATGTTGGGGTCATGTGCAGCGGTATAGTGTGGGATTCCTCGTATCTCAAATCTTGCTCTCATCTCAAAGCAAAATATCGCTCGCTCGGCGGCTCGTATCTCAAAACACTCGTATATTAGGGCACTCGTATATCGAGGTACCATTGTACTGCAACGGGAACCTGCTAGTGTCATATATGTGAAACATTGTTTAAAATTTTTTTTGCCAATAAATGCTTGCTTCAAACTGCCTATCTACCAACAAAATTAGAGTTGAAGTAATGTTAGGTAAAATATGTCGCAAATTTATAACTGTTATACAAACCTGAGCAAACCGACAGCACCAATAGCTCGGATAAAGTACAACATACTCTCCGAAATACTGTATTTATTATAACATACTTGAAAACTTCAATCAAACGACAAAACCAGCATTGTAAAGCAGAAAAAAGCTGAGATTTTTGTTGAAATTTTATAGGTTATTTACAAATAGGATGTAAGGTGGCAGTATCACACCCAATAAAAAAACAACTATAATTTCTTACTTTAATAGGTATAAAAAGCAACAATAATATAATAATCATGACTAAATAGTGTTTTGAGTGATTTCACAATCGAAATAACACAATAATAAAATTCATTATATATATATATATATTTATAAAAAAAGTCTGATAGAAAAATCTAATAAAGTAAATATTTTGATAAATTACAAATTAAGTCTTTAATTATTGAATTCATTTCCTTGTAAGATGCCTTACATTATAGATCCATTTTATTTGTATGTTACAGATATTGTCGTTAACATAAAAACAAAAAAAATTTTTAGACAAAGTTGTTTTAACATGATATGTTATACAAGTTTAAAAATTTGAAAGAAGACATTATTTTTACTGCCAGAAGAAATAAATGTTTTTTTAAAGAAACAAAACAGTTAAATATTATAACAACATAGTTTAATTATATTTATATAAGACCAGCTCTAATATTTATTAAAGAGTTCGGAAACAATTTGTTTTCATTACACTGAAACCATTTTAATTATTTTTATTTTTTATAAAATGAATTACTATTTTCTAAACAATGAGACTTTCGCATAATGAGACTGATTAAACAAATTGCATCCGAAAACCTCCAACAAAATCGCTTATTCACGTTAATGATGGTAATTACATTAACTTTGGCAGAGATATTTTTGAGCATCGTGTCGTGCGAGCTATGTTCTCTACCGTATATATTAGATAAAATAAATCTTAAAGACTAAATAAATTCTATGAGAAAATAAAATAATTTACAATGAAATGTTAATACAAATATATTGGTATGATTAGCAGATAAATAGGAGAAAAGAAAATAGTTTAATATACAAAGAAATGTTAGCATACATCCAGAGGGCCTGTTGTGTGTAAAGCCATGCTTCTTTATAATATAACCTCTGCAGATAGATAAAAAGAAACTACAACTAAAGTAAACAAGTAAAAGAAAAAATCAAATCTACAGGAACTATGGTTTAATCGTAACAAAATTATACAGCATTTATTAATACTAATAAAGTGTAAATGTTTTATTATCATTTAAAGTAATATGTTAGCACGGACAAAACTGATTTCTTAAATTGTATAAACATGTAAACTAAACAATATCAATATACTTTCATGCTGCGTTTATTTTTAAAATGTGTTATTTCAGTTCAATTAATTTTAGAAAATTTCATATTTGACAGCCAAATAGTATTCATATTAATATGTAATAATTAATAATGATAGCAAAATTACTATAAAAAAAGTAAATAGTAAAAAACATTACTACTCAAAAATACTGAAACTTTCTAAATCAATGTTAGAAATATTTAGTGTAAAAAAAATAGACAAGTCTTACCAATTTTGTAGGAGCAAAATATTAAATTTTTATTCAACTCACATTTCTAAACTACTGTTCTAAATATATACAGTGTTTGAAAAAGAACTCCCTAGTTTTAATGTGCCCTAGATTTGTGGTATTTAATTCATCAACTGTCCAAGTTTTGTTCACATAAATGTTGGAAATAAGTTTCTGCAGTTAGCAGTCCTGCAAGACCTTGATAATAACGGCGACAGCACTTATTTCAGGCATTCAGTGCAATGAAATGGATACTTCGCAACAAAAGGCAGTGTTATTTGGTTTGTGCACACTGATATAACAGTACAATGTAATGTTATACATGAGTATGGTGGTGAACTATCTGTTATGGGTGAACTATCTGCAAAAACTATCTGTTATTGGCTCAAGTCTTTCAAGGAAATCGGCAGTGATTTAAAAGCAAAGTCGCCGGGTAAACCGAGAACTTCTGAAGCTACTGTTGAACAGATTCCCAAGAGGAAGATTGGTGGAAAAAGACCTTGTGTTTTTCCAACAAGATGGTGCCCCACCTCATTACAGTAACTGTGTGTGCACAGCTCTTGACACTCGCTTTTTGAGAAGACATAACTGGCCTAATCTCTTGACCACCACAAAGCCCGGGCTTAACCCCACTTGACTTTTTCTTTTGAGGACACATAAAAAATGTTGTATGCTGAAAAGACTAATGATAACAACCATTTACAGGAAATAATCATTGTGGCAGTTGACAGTTACCCCTGCTTTGTTGGTGAATACCTGGTGAGAAGTGGAATATCGTCTTGACGTGTGTAGGGAATCCCTCGTTGAACGTTGAAGTTTACTAACATTAAAAAAAATGTATTCTCTTTCATTGTATGTACTCATTGATGTAGTTTTTCATTAATTTCGCCATTAAATTTACACATAAAACTAAGGAATTCCTTTTCAAACACCCTGTATTTTAAGAATGAAATTATAACAAAATGAACGAAAATTGCAAACCTTAAGCAAAAAAATTAACAAACGATATACAAAAGCTTTTAAGATTCACGATCTAATAAAATACAACTGCTTAAATTATTTGCAAGGAAATTTTTTCACTTCTAGTTGCTGTATCATTTAAATTTTATTACCGATTTATTACGAAAACTTTTGTTATTTTTATTCTACACTATTTATGTTAGTTAAATTTTAATCGCTTTATTAGTATTGAAAATTTTTGAGCAAAACTTTTGTTTTGAATAAACCATTTTTTCACTAATAATTTACATAAATATTTAATAATATACTTTATATATACAGAGGACTTGAACATGAGCAAATAGCTATTATTTTTTGACAGTATAAACACAACCTGATAATTTGTTTATAAAACCAAAGAGCCAGCTAAATTTACTACCCAATATCGGAAATTATAATTTTACACATATTAATTTTAACGCTTTGTGCAGTAATGAGCCCAGTTAAGAACATTGGCCTTTTTTTTGAAATATTATGCATCAGATGGTATTATCCATCGTTTAATAACAACTGAAATAGTTATATTATTTTTATTTATTAAAAAAAAAATACAAAGAAAAATGTTAATATAATTTTATTATGTTAAAATATTTTTGGCAGTTTTAAACTTATAAACAAATTTAGTTAATTCAAAAATTTTAGAAATATGAATATGAGATTTAAAGATCAAAATTATTTCTCTCTCCTTTACAGTCTTTTTTCAACAAATTAAAAACATTATTTCTTTTACTTAAAACTGAAAGTCTTTAAAATGTAAAAGGTTAAAATAATTGAATATGAAGCTAACAAAAACTGTATTAAAACAAAAAATCCTAATAATTAAAATATTTTGTAAACCACTTTTACCTATGAATAATGAGTTCAGTTATAGTCGAAGTATAAAAGACAATTATTACTTTTTCAGTATGAAAACATCTTATGCACTGTAATAAAAACAAATCAGGTTGATTTACACAACTCATAAACTGATCCAATCACTATTTACGATTTGTAGAACAATATTTACAAAACCATGAAGAACTCTACGAAAAGAGAATAAAAATATGAAATAACACGCTAATATAAACATCCTAGCTAGAGTATTTGTGAGTAGAAAACAGTACTGTGCTCTGCTGTTTGAGTTATTAGGAAATACAGTAATGGCAGTTTGTAAAAGTTATTTGAGAGCGGCTTTGATGATGTTCAAATCACATAAGTTTTGTTAAGAAACTAGAATTTTAGTATTTTTTCAATATCATGATGGAAGAATTATTTTGCAGTAGTATCTAGCGGTATCCAAATTTAATATGTGGGGGGTAATGTTTTTTTTTAATCTCAGTTATGTTAACAACAATTAACAATAACAATATACTGCTGACTTATTTTTTAAATTGTTTTATTTTCAATTTATTTATTTTTGGTGATAAATCGTTCAACTTCTTGAACGATCATTCGTTTGCTGTAAATAAACTTTCATTGTAGCATTAATTTTTTCTAGTAAAACTCAGACAAGTTTGGTCGACTGTATCAGAATAAATCTGATGAAGTTTTACTTTGATCATTACTTCATCGTTAAAAATCATAGCAAACTTGATTTTCTCATTGCTGTATTACTGTTGTGAAAAGTTTTACTTGTACTTTGCCTGTTTTATAATTAAACTGAAATATAATCTGTGTTTGAATAATGGAATACAAAATTTACTTATATATTTTAATCAATTAATTTTGTAATAGAAACTTACTGCAACATAATCCCCAAGTTGTTGCACTATATTAAAAAATTGACTGAAATTTTATTGACTTTTCAGAAATGGCAAAACTAGCATTTTATTGTCAACAGATTCACGCTACGAAAATAAGTTACTCTTGTGTGTAGTCAAAGCCAACAACTCTCAAACATAAAATCGTTTAAATAAAGTTAAACAGAGTTTTAAATATCCTACAGAAAATAATTCGCTCACTCTAAATTGCACCAAATTAGTTTCAACCTACGCTTGGTTTTACAAAACAAATGACCCAAATAAAAAGAGACGTTTTACTTAATTTTCCACCATACAGATCCATACAAGGACATGTTCGCATAACATGCGTACAAATATAATAAACACACACACATTCATTCATACGATATTTCTCTAAATTATAATAACAAATCACTAATTCTCAACAGTTCTCCTTAATGTGCACTATTACACAACAATGTTGGCACTTTTATTAAATAATATTGATTTGTTAGTTTAACTTGTATAATGCGACTGTAAACCTATTTCCATTCACAATTAATATCGTAACATTATATTAAGGAATGAAAGTTAAATGCATAACTGTGTATTTTTGTATAAGAACAAACTGGCTACTATATTGTTTAATCTTTTTTAAGATAAAAACAAATAATCTGTAATAAAACTACTGCCCTGGAATGAAGTTTTATTTCATTGAAACAATCAAGACAAATTTCACTGAGTATAATTTTTATACCAATTTTTAAGTTAATAAAAAAATAAAGGTACAACTATTGAATAAAAGCCTGAGTATGTTTTTTTTTGTTATGTAACCGATAAAAGCAATAAACTAAAACACCTACCCAACAAAATGACGTACAGAATATAAATTGAAAAGTGTAACTAAAAAGCTTGTCATTAAAAGATAATAGGACATAATGATCATGCAATACAAAAACATCGATATATAAATTTTCAATATTTTAAAATCATAAAATTATTCATGTGTAATTAAAAGTTTTTAAAAAAGAATTTAAATTCTAGACTTTTAAAAATTTACTTTTTCCAAAAGAAAATTGTACTATTTTCAGTCTCACTTTTCAATTGATTGATTCAATGTCCCTAGAATTTAAAATTTCAACAAAGATTTACCTATATAAATACATATTGCACTATATTTTTCAAACCTGTTGATTTTATACAGTTTATTAATAAATTACAGTACAAATCATATATTATTTTATAGAAGTCGCATACTGAGTAACTTCCAATGGTACAGTAAGTACTCCGAGGAGACTGTTACGAACACCTTACACGAGGATGAGTTACTGCTAATTCACCTGCAAACATAACAGCTTTGTATCAAACATTATACCAAGAAGAAAAAGGTAGGGCTGAGCCCTGCCGATATCGGCCAATAAGAATAGGTAACAATTCACCGATACCTAATACCAGTACATTATATAACACTGAAATTGTTCATGCTATTTAGTGTTTTAAAGAACCAAATAAAGAAACAATCTATATGATAGGTATCCACAAAATTTCTGTGAATGAACCAAAAATAAAAATTATATGTTTTTTCCATTTTATTTTAATTAGAATAATTTGTTCGAAAACGCATGATTTTTATTTTTGGTTCAATAATGAAAATTGTATTTATTTTTTTAAAATTATAATTACATGCATTTCATTAAATAACCTTGTATTTATTGTATTAATTGTTATTTTAGTTACAATATTTTTCAAAAACACGATAAATTAACATAGCTAGTTATTAAAAATATAATCTGAAACTTATTATATGAAACAGCTTTTCAATGAAATCAGCTTCTTTGTAGTTTCCATAGTGTAGTGGTTAAGACATTTGCTTCACACAGGCAAAGTACCTGGTAATTAATTTAATACAAGACTTGCAATATGCAAAATAACTATTATATATTAATATACATATTCCTCGCATCAAGTTAACATGCAAAATATTATAACCAGCCCAGTAGAAAGTATCAAAGTATAAAAGTATCAAATATTCACTAACGATAGAAAAAATTTTAGAACTTTCAATTCGAGTTTTAAATATTTCAAAGTTTGTACTTATACTGATCTAATCTATGCAATGATTTTATTGTTGTAACACTAGGTTTAACCCACTGCACTTGGACAGCCACTGTGTATAAATGCTTACTGCAACGTACCCAGAACTTAAACTATTATTACGTGTGGCTTGTACTGTTTGCTGTTGGGCTTAACGTTTGTCGTTCACGCCTAGGGCTCTCAAAAAAAACAAACTAAATACTAATTTAACACAATAATCAAATGAAATTAATTGTAGGCAGTATAATTCATACATACAACAATTCACTTACAATTACTTTTTTCATCAAAAATTTTAATAGTAGGTTAAACTTTAAATCAAAAAAGTTACAAAAAAAATAATGCAAGTACAATAGCACTTTATAAAACCAACAATTGAAAGCATTTGCAAAATGCAAATATAGGCTAATCTAATGAATTAATTCACTTAAATTTATTAACAAAAATGGTTTATAATAATAATATTTAATCTTGTAAGTGTAGATGTACATCATGAATAACTGAGTAAATGACTTTTTCAGTTGTCAGTTACTCCCTCCAGACTGCACATCTCCAGTATATTAGCTCCATCCAGAATTTACAAGGAAAAAAAGCATGAACATAGAGCCACTGCTTTCAACTGTTTCCGACAGTCTAGCTGTAGCTGAAACTAATAAGAGCCACTATGTGTGGCCCTACAAGTTGAAATGACAGACCACTATTTAACATCGCCAACCTCATCGGCAAAAATACAATAGCCACTAAGTGTGGTCTTCTCAGCTGAGAGGAAGACCTGCATACCAACCAACCAACCGCTAACGGTTAATACAAAATAGTGCAACACTCTGATCGGATCTCACAATACTTACACAAGCCTTATCACCAATTTGCCATGCCAGGCTTGTTAAGTGTCATGAAATATATCTGACAAGATGAACCTCCTTTTGCAGATGAAAAGAACACCTGAAAAAGAAATTAATAATTAAGCTGGCGTGTGCAAACGGTATTGCTGAACAAAAAGTAAGATGAAATAAAATTATTTTAAGGAAAAATTAAATTTTAATATTGTAATCTGGCAACAAAACCAGCATGTAACCACTTCCACACCTATCTCATGATAGGTCGTGATAGTGTCGTCACTTACCTTGTCATTTCTTTCACAGAGGAACTTTAGTCTCTGTGACTTTTTGTGCATGAACACTCCGTCCAGGTGTCCTGTCTCTACACTTCGGATCTCTATAGCCTTATTTCCCCAGCCCATTATCTGGCCAGTACCTATGTACGCTACAGAAGTCGGCATTTCACCCCACTGTAAAACTATATTCTTGGATACCTGTCAAAACACAATACATACCATATAGAAGGCATGCATGTTTTAACAATTTGAACAAACAACATTTCTTAAAATAATAGTTGCCTGGTCTGATATTTGCTGTTAAATGTAACTGAAAAAATATATTTAAAATTTTTAATTACGATTCAAGGGACAGTTATTCAAAGTTTAGGTGAAAGGGATTTTTAGGTACAACTTAGTAACTATTTAATTATAGTAGTTTGAACATCAATTAAAAACAGAAAGTTTTACCACTGATAAGGTTTGGAGTGAGACACTTGTCAAAATCAATTATATATTTCAAGATACTAACACTGTTATAATATCTTGTTTTCAAATTGTTTAATGACGTTTATTTTTCAATATTAAAAAAAAGTGAAACTTTGATTAATCATCCCACTTTTTTAACTAATCTCTGTTAAGTCAGTCCATTATTAAAAATTAGTTTACATTAATTATATGTTACTACACTATAAATTTCTTATACAGAGATCTCAGAGAAATAAAGTAAGAAATAAATAAAAGGGTAAACAATGGTTATCAGTATAAAACGCACGGCAGCCAGATAATTTTCACTTTACATTAGCTGAGCATGGCAGGCGCCGAAAATTGGACACATTTTTGTTTTATTGATGAGTCAGTCACATTTTGGTCATCTGGTATAAACCATCGCTCATGCTGCCAATTTCAGACAATACAGTAACCCTTATAAATGGTTATCAGGTTACCTGATAATGACGCATCATAGGCTAGATAGGGTTTGTAATGGTGGGGCAGGAGAGGGACAGTGTTAGCAAGCTTGTAAATCCCTGCAATTCATGTTTGTTGCATTGGTGCACTGCTGCTACTAGTTGAATCAAAATGTTACATAGAGATAGCAATCCCGTGGCAGCAAATATATGACCATTTTTAAGACAGGCAGGAATTTTAAATGAAACTGGACATTTTTATATTAATTTCAAGTATAAGAAGCAACTGAATTTTGGAGGCAATTTTTAAAAGGAAAAAGTGTGTCTTATAGTCAGGAAAATACAGTAGTTAAATTATACTTTTAAATATTAATAATTTTGTCTTCCTCATTGATAACAGTCACAATTAACAATATTTGTCTTGTTAAACTGTTAGTACTCAACATTAATATATTTGCCTTTGTTACAATTCAGTATTGGTATTGTTTATTGGTATTTAACCTTTACTTGTTTAATTTTTTTATAATAAAAATACATATTGTCTTTGATTTAATTTTCATTAGGAATAATAATTAGTTTTCACTATTTTTTCCAGAGTAAAATAAACTACTTTTAATACTTAACAGGCCTATGTATTTGCAAATTGTAGACTTACTTGCCGAATGCAAAATGTTTGAAAATGTTTACCCAATGCACTTTTGATATATAAATTTTATTTATAACAAAACTTTCACATTAATAAGTTACAACAATTAATCGAAGTTTCACTATATAGGTTTAATCTTTTCAGATAGTAGGAGAGCAAACAAAAATGTTGTAGTTTTCCAAATAATTACCAAAATTTTGCTTAGCGTTCAAATTATTAAATATAATCATTTTTTTAATATGTAAAAAGTACAACTTTACTGTAAACTTTCAGATTCAGTTTTTCGTAATTGACAGGTTTATATTTTTTTCTATAAAAAAAAATCTTTTATTCAAACTTACTTTGCCATAGGTATTGACGTAGACACCTTCATTGTCATAACACAGCAAGAGTTGCATGCCATTGGAATTAGGTAAAGCTACGATGCAATGCGGTGAGATCGGGCCCTGAGTCTGGAATATCCATGGTACAATGAATTAGAACATTTTTATACACTCAATACTTTGATATAAGGTGTCCAGTAAATTTACTGGACTAATGAGAAATAATCACACTCCAAAACAAAACATTATTATGAGGATGACGCCTAAGAGATTCACTTACTTAATAAATTTCATATTAAAACCACCAAAAAGGATAACTAGCCTACAATTAAAAATTGTACATTCAATGATCGTAGCATGTGACACATTCTTGTACTGTTTTACCTAGGGTAAGAGATTCTGGTAGGAAGTTAACTTCATTCAACTGCCGAAGTTAATTCTCATGTTTCAGTACTGTTGACAAACAACACTGAGAAGCACTGTTATGTTTGGTAAATCACTGAACTATCCCAAAAGTACATGAATATATTTTGTCTATTTTACTAATACTAATAAGAGTTATTTCATAAATTTATCTTCGTGTACGTATTATTTGATTTAGTGCACATTTTAAATCAAATTAAATATATCTAAACTCTTATTTGATTTTAATGACGCATCTACTCAAGTAACAAAGTTCATTTGTTTCATGTTAATTGTTACAGTATACAATTAAAAGATTCTACAACTGGAGAATACAACATGGTGGCAGTGTACACAAGAGACTATTAGGGGGGGAGGTAGGCTTACTGGTTTTCATGATGAAAATTTAAAAAAAATACAATTAATACAAAATAAATATTGTCACATTTTTATATGCTTTTTCTAATGTCTTCAAAAACTTGAGATGAATAAAACGGCATTAAATTGTTTTAAGAAATATAATATCACAATAATTTGAAAGTAGACTATACGAAGTAACAATGTTAAAAAAAAAAATTGCAATATGTTAAGACAAAGAAAGGTAAAAGGTAAACTTTCCAATAAAATGTTTATTTCTTGACATACTGAAATAATGTGTTATGGTTAATACAACTAGACACACCTACTGCCTTATCTGTTAACTTTTTAAAATTAAAACTAAACCATTATTTTCATCATAAATGATGACGTTTTTTTATTAAACACTATTTTTAAAATTAAACAATATACTATATACATAAAAAATATTAATAAAATCACAGATACTAAAAATTAAATTTGCCTATCTCTTCAGACTGTTTACATATTTTCAATGGACTTTTTAACATTTTAAGTGAAGATTAAAAGTGCTGATTAAAATTATGAAATCAAATTTTCAAGACAATGTAAGATAACAGTTGTGAAGTTTTTAAGATTTTATCACCTAAAAAATAAACTTAGTAATCTGTCTTATCTTCTTATTTCTATTCATAACAAATTCAGTATATTCTTTTTAATGTTTACTGAAAGCAATACTTCCGACATTTGACATTTTTAATTTAAGCCTTCCATACACCGAAGCAGCCAGAATCAGGTGTAACTTATTAGTTAGATCTGTGTATTCAGACAGGCGCGGTGGTGATCAGAACATGTCCTGTTTGATTTGTCCGCTAATCGTGATAGAACTTTCTCAAACATTACAGAAAAACTTAATGAATATATAATTGTGCAAAACATTTTGTGTGATATACTATCCAAAATATAACAATACTAAAAAGAAGAATGATATCCAAGAAGGCTGTATTATTTCTTATGCTGATGACACAGAAATAATTTTGTCTGAAGATACTTGGAAGGATACTGTCAGTACAATGAATATCTTACTTGATATAATAGCTGACTGGCTAGCTCTTAATAGATTCTCTTAATGTTGATAAAACAGTTTTTATTACTTTTGGCAATTATAGTGTTCCGGAAGAGGTTGAGATCAAAATTAAAGACAATTTTATAATAAGGGTTGAATATTATAAATATTCAGGTGTTGCTTTTGATTTTAATGTCAAATAGAATAAACACATTGAATATTGTAATCAAAAGTAAAATATTTGATTTGGTTTTTATATTTTATAAGTTGCGAAAAATAATGAATGATAGTTAATACTTAGATATTACGCTTTTTTCCAAATATTGCAAGTTATGGTATAATAGTTTGGGGTGGAGCGTATAATAATTGTATGTCTCTCCTCCATGTATTGCAAAACAGAATTTTAAAAATTATTAATATAAATGAATTTTTAAAAGAGAAGAAAACTTTAACACTAGTGCAACTTTACCAATTGAAGTCTTTATTGTTAAGTGACTTTATTGTTAATGCTCTTGTCTTTATTACAAGAGCAATAAATGTACACAATTTACTACTTCAGGATATGAAAGTATTGTCATTCAATAAGAGCACTTTAAAAATAAGGATGAAAATTGGATGTTGCATAAAGTTGATATTTGTGGTTATTGATTACGAACTGATGGTTGTGGTTGTTAAATACAAAATATGTGAAGCATTTTGTATAACTTTATTTGAATTTTGTTTAGTTTTGTAGTATGTAGTTTTCAGGTACCAGTCCGCATAAAGAGATTCGTTTGCCTCTGCGATTATGTGCTAATCATTGTAAATATACTGGTTTAGTAAATAAAGAATATTATGGAGTAAAAATAGGAGAATTATTAAACTAGTTTTAATTGTTTCATATCGAAGTTGATATACAGTAGGACCTCATTTTATGAATGACCTCACTAATAAAAATTTCAACTTACGAAATGGGATTTAGGAAATTTTCCACCCTAACTTACGAAACATGCCTCAACTAACGAAACGAAGAGAAAACACACCCTGAGAAGTGCTTACGAATAGGGAAGCCACACATTTTGATAACATTTGTCTAATGCATTTCAGAAGCATTCTTGGCACAAATCGTTGCTGGACCGTTATTTGACCAAACATATGTTAGAAGAAACTGAGGAAGGTGAAAGTCAACCCAAAAATGGCGCATGAAATTAGATAACTACTACTATCTATTAGCCTATAAGCGCCCTATGTTTTTTGTTTTTAATTGTACAAGTATTTTAGTATCTATAAAAATTCACTGTCACACATTTTTAAGACAATCTATGTGTGATTATGAATCTGTATAGGTTTATAAATCTCGAAAGCTTGATGGATTTATAAGAATTTATTTTATACTTTTTAGTCCATTTTAAAAGCGTGATTTTTTAAAGTTTTTTTTTATTTATATAATTATTTTTTACTTTTTAATCTAGTTAATTATTTTTAAAATCCCCCCCAAAAAAAAAAAAAACGTTATCATATATTTTTTTTTATTTACTATAAACTCTCAATTTCCAAAGGTAAAATTAGAACATTAGCATACTGCCAAATCCTTAACAAATCAATGAAACATTAAATACTTTTTAAAACATAAGTTTTGTAAAAAATATAGGCTTCACAACAAAAACAAATTACGTTTCTATTAAACTTGCCAATATGCTATAAAAAAAATTGGTCAGGTGTTGGGTTCAAACCCATGCTACCAACTGGACACCAGAGCTAATTTTTGTTTATGGCGTAAATGTAATTAGGATAGCTGGAACCTTGGACCACTCGGCCATCCTGGCTTATACTGTTATATATAACAAGAAAACAGACGGAATGTCGATATTATACATTTGATCATGCCGAAATAATGGCCAACAATTTCAGTAATAGTGCCCTTGGCACAGTTCAATATTTATAAAATAAGCCAATATTATTGTATTGTCATCGAGTTTAAAGCTGTATACAAAATTTCAAACTACTAGCTCATCGGGAAGTTATTTTAAAATCAACTGCAAAATTCCACCCGGACAAAACCCATAGTGACTTAATAAAAACATGATAATAAATATGATAATTAAAAATTAAGTTCTAAAAAGTGTAAAAAATGTTTTAATTTTGTTTTAATTCTTAGTGTTAAATTTTATTTTGCAATAATTGTGTATGCATGCACATACGCTCTTTCTCAGCTCTACACATTCATCTCCTCCTCCTCCCTCAGATACGAACTTCGCTACGAATCCGAATCTTTAGACGTAAGAAATTTATTACGTACATACTATGTGTAATTAATACATTTTTTATTTTAGTTTTATCTGTGTTTTGTTAATGCATATTTCTTCTATATTTGACATAAATGTATATTTTTTTTTTCATTGTATGGTAGGAGTTTGGGTGTGGTGGAACGAATAAGGCAATTTACATGTAAAATTCGCCTTAACTTATGAAATTTTTTACTTACGAAACGACTTCAGGAATGAATTAAATTTGTAAGTTGAGACTCCACTGTATTAGTTTACATTACAAGAGCTATTATTTACTAAACTAAATTTCTAAAGTTCTAACCTATAACTTTAGAATCCTCTAAAATAAATTCTGACTGATAATAAAGTATCAGGCCTATACAATCAAAAAGTACCTATAAAATTTTACTTGCAGGCTATTATAATTTTTCTCTTTAATTAAATTTCTGTATTACTGATTTGTCTTGAGGTTACAAGGATTGTTTTTATTTTATTTTATTTTTATTTGTGATTATCGATGAGGATATTTTTAAGAAATAGTAAACAGATGATTGTTTTACAATTAGAATGGTGTTTGCGAAACTTCTTCTTGTCATAATAAGCCTTTTATTATATTTATTTAAGCCTTATATCTTTTATAGTGGATGTATTATATTTGTGTTCAATCTGTTTTACCAGTATAGCCATTGCCGTCACTGCGGCTGTGTCCAGTGTATGGGAGCCTTTATATCATTTACTTATTTTCAAAAACAAAGCTCATGCCCACTTACATGTTTTGGCAAGTATATATCATACACAGAGCCAGAGTCAAGATCAACAGCATGGAACCCATCGGCAGAACCATAAATAACTTTAAGTCTTGTACCCTCTTCCACAGTCAAGTCTACCAGTAACGGTCTATGTGCTAATTCACCAAATGACTGAAAATGTACAATACATTAAAATAGTTGTATTACAAGTCATATAAGTTTATAAATAGATTAAAGGTGAATACATATATTAACACTTAATTTACCTTAAAAGCCATAAACTTGTGATAAGGTTTGGGTGCCCAAGCGTAGATCTCAATACTATCTTTCAATGCAATCACCAGGAACTTAATTCTTTCATACTTAACGATACGAAAATGTACAGCACCTTGTAGATCTCCCACATTGATCCAACCATTACGACGTTCCACTTGCTGAAAACATATTACAGGCATTACATTTCAGGCAGTAAACTTACTCAAAACATTATGTCTAGAAAGCTGAACCAACATTGAGTTTAACCTTGGTTTAAGAAACACCACTTATTTGTTTCCAGGTTAAGTGTTTTGTTGCATGTCACATGCAATATTTAATTTCATTATTTAACAGGAAGAATAGGTCATAATCCTAATCATGTGAATATGTGGTCCAGTGGCTATGTTACAATAATGAAATTAAATGCACGTCAAGCAGAGTTAGCCTTCCGATACAAAAACGTTAAAATAAAGCTCTTCAAAACCATTGAAAACAAAATTCAATAAAAAATGTCTAGAGCATAATGTAGTACCAAAATATGTTTCTATAAAAATTAAAAATAATTCTTTTTTGGCGATGAAAGCTAAGAAAGTGGCAGAAACATGCTGGATAAAGAATGAAATAAAAACTTTATATTCACGTAAAAACAAGTTAAATTCCACACTATACAGTACACATATCAATCTGTTAAATAGCCTTCACCCTGCCCAACAATTTAATATCATGAATGAATTGGAGGCACAAGTTAATAAGAAAATTTTATTTAAAAAAGAATCACACTCATCGAAAATTAACAACTTGTTAAAAACTCAAACAGACAAAAATGCCGTAAAATGCAACCATAATTTTTACCCCAGAGTCATAAATAAAACTAGTATTGTTTTTACAGAGGATGAATTGAATGTTTTAAACAAAGGGCTCAATTTTAACTTCCCTAATAATAACAAAAACCGCTTGCTGACTGAATTGATTCATACCGAAGCTGCAATAAAAACGCTAAAATCTTATGAATTGAGAGATACAGCCAAGGTAATGGTGGCAAATAAAGTTAAAAAAGTTTTAAAAAACCCATGTTCAGTTTTAAAGTATGATTTAAAATACAAATCAGCGAGACATAATTTAAATACAATTAGAAACAAGCTCAATGATCATGAGGCATTGATCACAAAAGCAGATAAGGTGAATACAATAGTGATACTTCTTATGTAAACGACTATGTAAACAAAGTTCAGAATTTCATTACAAACAATAACATCCAACCATTAAATAAAGACCCAACCTTATCTTTTACCAGAGAAATCAATAGAGAAATAAACAAGAGAAATAAATCTTATCAAAAGATTGCATCAGAGCTTCAAAAGTACCCAATCCACATGCCCCAATATTAAGGGGACTGCCAAAAATACATATACCAAATATGCCCATTAGACCTTTGGTAAATTTCAAACCTTCTGCAGCATACATAATTGTAAAAAAGATTGATAAAATAATTAGAAACGAAATAGTTTTTGAAAATAATTTAAGCCTGAAGAACAGCTTGGATCTGGTTGAGAGAATTAACGAACTAAAAATAAAAATAAAAAACAACCATAAGTTAGCCTCATTTGACATAGCCAATTTGTATAGCAGCATACCCATCAATGAAACCATGGTTATATTAAAAGATAACCTCACCAAGCATTCTTCGCTCACAATGAATGCAATAAATGATTTAATTTCGTTGACTAAAACTATTCTAAAGCAAAATTATTTCAAGTTCAATGATAAATTTTATATTCAAAATGAAGGTTTAGCCATGGGCTCCTCCCTTTCCGGCATTCTGGCAGAATTGTTTCTAAACCATATCGAAAATGAATTTTTATGGTCGAATAGGAACTACAATAGAGGAAAAGTAGTTTTTATTACAGGTATGTGGATGATATAATTGTACTTTTCGAAGGTAACAGTAGACAATTAAAAAATTTCAATAAATTTCTTAACACAATATATCCGAACCTTCATTTCACACTGGAAGAAGAGACTGATAATACATTAAATTTTCTTGACCTATCCATTGCAAAAGTAAACCATAATTTCAAATACAGTGTTTACAGGAAACCTACCACAACCAGCCAAACAATACATTCTTCATCCCACCATCCATACAATACCATCCATACAATGGCAGCTTACAATAGTTTGGTACACAGGTTAATTTCACTCCCTATGGACAAAGGAAGCTATAGAAATGAAGCGAACATCATTAAGTACATAGCTGTTTCTAATGGATATAAAAGCTCAATTGTTGATAGGCTTATTGCCAAACACAAAAACAAAAATAAAAAAATTGTTCCTTATAAAAAAACATACATTTCCACGGAATATGGTTCAACTTTAAGCCACACCCTAAAAAAAGAGCCAAAAAAATATAAATGTCTCTTTCAGAACAAGTAATAAGTTATCAACATTATTAAAGAAGCCAGAGCATATACCAAGAAGTGCATTATCGACAAACTCGGCTTTCACAGAACATCTAATGGACAAAAATCATAAATTCGAAGACATCCATACCAACATGGAAATATTACATTTGTGTCATAAAAGTAGTTATATAGAAGCAATTGAAGAGTTTGACATTTATAAGAGCATAAAAAAACAGACCCCCACAACATCCTCAATAAAAAACTTTCATTTAAATCAAATTTAATATATGACATGGCTCTAAGGACAAGTGATTTGAGTAAGTAACAAAAACCAACAGACGCACCGTAACCGTAACTGATAACAATGACGGGCGCACTACTAATGATGGAAACTGGAATGTAACGACGTACGAGTCGCGTGTGTAGCTTGGCCAAGCTGAATTTCATGGTGAATATTTTAAACGTATAATTGTGCTCAGTGTTTGTGATGTATGTTTTAATGTTTTGTTTGACTTTGTGACGACCTCGACCGAGGGATTTAACATTCTGTATAACAACCTGAAGATGATTTTTTTTTGCAGCGAAAAACCGTTAAGGTTATCATCACCGTCGGCCTGAAGATGAAACAATATAGTTTCGAAACCGCAGTAGCCTTTATGAGGTGAGTGGATAGACCACTGACAGGAACAATAGGTCATAATCCTAATCATTACAATATTTAAATTCATTACTTAAAAATCGGAGCTTGTAAAATCTGCATAAATATTTTATTGAAAGTTGAAAAATGTTTTTTTAGTAAATCTGAAGGTGATCAGTGTTTAAACTTGAAAACGCTAAATTTTTGCAGATATTAACGTAAATTACTCTCCTTTAATGGCAGTTTGACTAACGGAGATGGGAGATTGATGAAACACACAGAAAAAGCCCCAAAAGTAGTAACTAGATTCAAGACCTGAGTTGCAGTGAACTACTCGTCACAAGCTATGAACATTCATCACATTTTTAATTGCTACTTTTTAATGGATAAACAGATTTTGCTGTGTAACAAACCTGTTCAAACTACATATTAATAAAATGAATTTGTATACCAAGTTTTATTTCCCCTATCAAAATATTCTTGTTTACATGGTATTATTTAAAGCTGATAGTCTTTGTAAATTCGTTTGCATCACTTAAGTGAAACAACTGTATGCTAGGATATATTTCCAAGTTGTTTTCATAAATCAATAAAAATTGTAACTGTACAAACTTACATCACTAACTCCATCAGTTCTCAATATCTTAGACTTAAGCCAGGACAGATAGTACACTCGCACTCTATTCTTCTTGCCAGATACAGTGACGAGAATATTCTGGCCTTCTAGTACTTCCATCTGTTGGAACCTTCGTCTTGAGATCAGTTGATAAACCTTTCCTTGACCGCTCCTGTCAAGGAGCATCAATCCAGTCTCAGTGCCTATCAGCAGGTTAACCCCTAGAAATATATAATTTTGTTAAAATACATTAATATTATATATAATTATAAGAACATACCACATTACAGCACGAAAATCCATTAAGCTAAAATAAGAACCTGCATAAAATACCTAAACTGACAGTTCATTCTTGAACAAAGAGCAGTTTTGTGTATCTCTGTACACAAATGACATTGTGCAGTTCAACAGGTATAACAACAATATTTTGCTTGTCTATAATACAGAATTTTTAGATTTGAAAATAAACTACAGCATGAAAAACCCAATAAACTACAACTGTAAATCGTAAAGTTAACAAGCAAAGTACCAGAACAAAGTAAAAAAAAACAAACTTGACATTTGTCATAAAAATAAAATATCACATTGCATAGATACAAAGCAAAAACGTTTTTATAGACTTTTTAAAAATAATCAGTTTCTTGAATTTCTTTTTTGTATAACAAAATACAAACAATATAACAGTATAGCATGCAGCGTGTAGCTCACCATTCTATACTAGTGAAACACAGAAACATTGCTGCCAGCAAAAACATTGAAGTTAGGCAAAGTCTGCCAGTCAAATGACTTCTTGGTCGAGATCTAACACTTTTTGGAACTGTAATTTGACATAAAAAATGTTATAACTCTGAAATGATTGTTAAACATTAAAACAAAGTACAATATATCACACTACATAATAGTTTTTACATATTTTACCTACACTGACATGTATAATGTGGTGAACATCCTTGCATGGATAATCACAGACACAGACCGGTGTGTGTGTGTGTGTGTGTGTGTGTGTGTGTGTGTGTGTGTGTGTGTGTGTGTGTGTGTGTGTGTGTGTGTGTGTGTACACACGACAGATGTAAAAACTATTGTGTAGTACAATATGTATACTTAATATTATGTCTTAATGTTCAATAATCTCTTCAGAGTGAGAGATTATTCGGTTACTCAGGAGAATATTGTACTCCTGATGGATGTACAGCTCCAAAACATGTCAAATCTCGACCAAGAAGTTATATGAAAGGCCAAATAACATCACAAAATTTATTAAATATTTTAATCAAGACCACAAAATTGGACCACAACTATTTGTACTCATCACTTTATTTAATAATAAAAATAATTAAATTTTCAGTATCCTGCAAGTAATGCACAACCATCCGTTGATAATCAGAAGTCGGATGTATTAAAAACATACTGCTGCCCATGTAACTACAATTACAAACAACCTAGCCTTCAACAAACTAAGGAAACTTACCCCAAAGTGCGGCACATAGTATTTCCGAATTGAATCTCTTCTTGTACTTTCGAATCTCTGGCGTATCAGAAGCCAGGTCGTGTGAGGTAGGTGTGACGTTAACGTTGACATGACTCTCCCTCCTTGAACCGCCTCCACCAGCGCCAAATCCGAACGTCAAGAATGACTTCTGTTTCTGTTGCAAATTATAACCACCAAGTTTACTAACGGCTTGACGGTACTAAAACAACAAACGTCATTTTAGATTAGCCATTTAATTATTTTACTGGAAGTGAAGTTTATGTATTCAATTTGAAGTTGTTAAAACTCATCTTAGGCTTTTAACAATTCATGTTCTTGTTATAATGAAGAAAGACTTGCATTTTATGTCTCTTATAATAATGACTTTATATTTTGTTTTAAGATTTACAAGGGCGAGTGCAATACTTTATTTAAAACATTTAGTATTATAGTCAAAGTTGTTGAAAGTACTTCACGAACATTTTTCTATTCAGATTTGGCATATTCTTTTATCTTATTTATTAAAATAATAATACAGCTGAACTTTGAATTAAAAATATAAAATTAGAATCTGCCATATATGGTCAGACCATGATGGCACTAATTTACTCACTATTACAGAGTCCCAATTACTTCTCAAGTTCATACACAATTTGCATTCCACAATTTTTTAAACACACTACATTTGGAAAAAGAAACAATATTTTCATAAGGTTAATTTCTAATGAAATATTGTTTCACAACTCTTTCAAAATGAATGAAATCTAACATATTTTATTAATGTTTAAATTCGACTTCCTTTTTAAATTGCCCATATTTTTAACAAAAATAACTCGCTGAAAGTGCCATTCTTTTTAATGGCTCTTTATTCTATCTAAACATTTACTGAACAATCACTGTCATTAAAACAGTTAAAAATTAATTTTCAAGTAGACCAAATCATAACATAAAACTTGCAACAAGTATTATAAATCATTACAGTAAGTGCCCTCTAAATTCTGTCACCTCATTACCTCAGGCAGGAAAAATTAAAAATATACTTTTATTAAAAATGATCATACTTGAATGAAGTAATTAGTAACTATAAATTATGATAAATGTGTAAACAAACATGTTACTCTTGTCCACCTTCATATGCTATTTTCTTTGTTTTCGTAGAGCAAACGATTTAGAGTGGTGCTGACTTTATTTCTCACAAATATTTATACTATGTCTATGTTTATACTATGTCTATGGAGATTTCACTAGCTAAACACGTATGATGACAACTGGTACAGACAGTTTCACAAATCAAAATTCTGATGATCTTGTTAAGAAAATGGTGGTCAGAGTATTCCTAATGAAGTATTGAAACTAATACCTTTGGACAGCTTAGGGCAGCAAATGTGCAACTGGTAAGTGCTTTTCATTTTCCCTCTTTTTTCTAATGTCCAGAAAGTAAGTACTGTTTTGGAAAAAACACATTTTTTTTCAAAACAAAACTAATTTTACATGAAAGAGCATTTCTTAAACTATTTTTCAACAAAGTTGCCACCATTGTTCAGACATGTGTCGTACCGAGGAACCAACGTTTTAATACCCACTTCATAGAAAAATTCTGCCACTGAAGGCAGCTACTGCCGAACACTGTTTTCAGTGTTCAGAAACAGGTGAAAATCAGAAGGAACAAGATCGGGGCTGTACAGCAACCAAATTCTTCTGGTGGTGAAACCATCCATATTCTGCTGGTGTCACTCGAAATCTTATTCAAGAATTCGGTTGGGAGCAGTTCGATCATATACTGTACAGACCCGATCTCGCTCCTGATTTTAGGTTTCTGAACCTGAAGCGTGATTTTGGAGGACAAAGCTTTGACAGCGACGACGATGCAAGAAACAGTGTTCGGCAATAGCTGTCTTCAGTGGCGGTATCTTTCTATGAAGAGGGTATTAAAACATTGGTTCCTCACTATGAGACATGTCTGAACAATGATGGAAACTATATAGAAAAATATTTTAAGAAACGCTGTTTCATGTAAAAATAAATTTTGTTTTTAAACAAATTTTGTTTTTTTTCCAAAAAGGTATTTACTTTCCGGGCATACCTTGTAAGTATACAAAATGGTATTCCTGAACTTAGACATACAAACAGTGACTTCTGTCAATAAATGTTTGGCAGAAACAATTAGCATATGTTTAACTGGCCAACGTAACTATCCAGCAAAAAACCAACCATTTTAATACGATCTTTAAACTGATACTATCATGGACAAAATTAACTAGTTTAAACACTGATTTGAAATTAGAGTTTTCGTTAAATTTGAGCTCACAGTTCGTGAGTTCAACTGTATTTATTTTTTAAATGAAAAAATGGCCAGAAACACTATACCAGATAGAAGAGAATGTAAGCAAAATAATATATAATAATGTTGCCTATTACAGAGGAACGTATTACTAAAACGTTATATACAGATTTCTTTTAAAATGTTGAAAAACAAAAGTGTAAATAAAAATGCCAAATATTTGTTCAAAATTTTATCAATTTAAAATATATAAATTTAGAATTGTTTTTGCACATAAAATGTACCTTTAATTTTTACAGACAATAACCTTTTTTTTCAAAATCGCTGTAATGCTAGTACCAGTTTTTCCTGTATCCGAAAAATCATCAAATATTTTAAATAAACAAAAATCTACCATATATATTCTTATTAAATTAAAAGTAGTTCTCATATGAACTTAAAGAATTATAAAACAACAATTTAAAAAAAACAAGTAAATATAGATTTTAAAATAAGCAATTTGCGTAAAGAATCAAAATTTTTTTAATGAAGCAAGCGAGAGAAAAGCTTAATAATAAATAATAAATTCAGAATACTCACGTGATAAAATTAGTTTATAATCAGCAACATTGTAGTGTTACTGCGCCGAGACTCTCACCATTAGTTCAGGCCAGGCAGACAATACCACATTAGTTAACATGTACAACACAGTAGTACCAACATTATACCACAATATCAGTTTTTATGTAGTACTCATCGGAGTGGAATGAAATGAAATTTATTTACAATGAGCCTACCAAGATAAAGATGAACAGAGTAATTAGAAATGTTAAAACAAATCGAATGCCTGGCTAAAACAGTAGCAAAAGAAATATTTTATATTGAAATCGAACAAAAGATGAAAAATCGAAGTACCTCGTAGATATTTTTGAATATATTCTGCTGCTTTTCCCAGCAATTTCAACCTTCTTTGTCAAAGTGTTTGAGACAATTCTACCTCTGAGTTACTTCATAATGCAGATATGTTTCTTTCTGCAATACTGGGAATAACACTATAAATTGTCAGACAATATTATAAACATATCATTCCAAATATTGCATATGTTATTAATCTTTTGGCTTATTGTCTCCAATATTTTTATTTTCATCTATTCTAAGACATCCCTTTTAGCCATTCGGTGATTTTTGAAGTGTTATTACAGGATTTATTAGCAAACTTGTCTGTATAGTTATAAACATCTAATATGTACAGAAATTGAGAACCCAATAGGTTATTATTTTAACTGTCATAAGAATCTAGATAAAATAACTGTTTTCTGTATTAAAACAGTTTGTATACATGACAAATGAGCATTGAACAACAAACACTTGTACACATTCAAACCTTGTGCAATAATTTGAAACTCGCTGAACAACCATCAGGTCAGATAACAATAAGAATATTAGAGACAGTAAATTGACAGATTTGTAATAAATAGTTAATAGCAGAAGTATAGGTATGAGAATTTCTCAGAATTGATTTAAAACATTCTTTCAACTTTGGTATGTCTTTACTAGTTAAGTTAACTTTTACTAACTGTTCTGAAGATGACAAAAGCATCCACTGTTCATCAAAAGCCCATAGCTTGCCCATATGCCCAATCTGCTTTGCCAACAGTGTTTGGCCCTTGAATTAAAACCATTAAGTATATTTGGAATCTCTTAACTTCCAGAGATTCAAATATATAACATATTTGGTAGAAAATTAATTAACGAAGAAGTGTTGTAAGATGCACTTTAATATCAAACAGTCTAGCCAACAATTCTGTAATACAAAAAGACTTTACTGGATAAAAGATATAAAACCATAACATGCTGTAAGAAAGAGACATAATTTCTCACTATAAAGAATTTGCAGAACAAAATAACAGTTGGAATTTCCATCCAGCAAATTCGAAAGAAAATTAATGAAAGATTGATTTTATTGAAGGAAATCACTTTTATAAGGTGACAAAATTTTTGGTTTTACAATGTGTACCTACTGAAGAAAAAATAGCTTTGTTAAAAAAACCTTAATAATCTTTAACAGAAAAATAATTAATGTTGCGAATTTTAAAATAACAACTTTTAACAGTCGAAACCATTAAAAATTTAAACTAAAACCATTAAAAAAATGGAAGGAACACAATCCATATAAAAACCAAAGCTGTATTTAGTACCGAACTTACGAAGCTCTGTAGTTTTCTTTTAATTTAGGAATAATGAAGGCAACAAATCGAAAGTCATAAATAATTACCATGGTCTTATTATCAAGGATGATGTATTTGAAATAAACGCAGGCATTCAAAAAGCATTAATAAACTAAATAATGGCAATAGTGTGTATTAGCTGCAAAAATCAAGTTTCAAGCTGAGAAAATTCAATAAATATTTCAAAAAGTCTATTTTATGTGCAATAAAACTAAATAAACTGGCATTACAGATGTAATGTGTTATACAATAAAAAAGGTACTGTGGCGAAATTAAAAAATTGTGCTAAAAATCACCAATCACTAGGAATAAACCAACAAACAATACAAAATATAAACTACTATCTACTTTACCATACCTGTTATGACCATTTCTTTGCCATCATTATCCAAACCACTTATATTTGTGTTATTTTTAAAATTTCCTCTACAGGTTCTGTCATCGAAATGGCCATAATATGTTTGGTGGTATACATTTACCGATTCTACATTTTGTATGGTTCTTTGGTATATTCTTGGTTAGATTTGTACAAAATAATTCAATAGTATAAAATTCTTGGTAAGATTTGTACAAAATAATTCAATAGTATAAAATTCTTGGTTAGGTTTGTACAAAATAATTCAATAGTATAAAATTCTTGGTAAGATTTGTACAAAATAATTCAATAGTATAAAATTCTTGGTAAGATTTGTACAAAATAATTCAATAGTATAAAATTCTTGGTAAGATTTGTACAAAATAATTCAATAGTATAAAATTCTTGGTAAGATTTGTACAAAATAATTCAATAGTATAAAATTCTTGGTTAGGTTTGTACAAAATAATTCAATAGTATAAAATTCTTGGTTAGGTTTGTACAAAAAAATTCAATAGTATAAAATTCTTGGTTAGGTTTGTACAAAAGAGTTCAACAGTTTATTTTAATATGTCGACGATATTAATGTTAAATAATTAACACATGGAAACAAACGTGAGACAGAACAAAGTATCAAAGTAAATATGGACAAAACTGATATTATGGTATTTTGGAATACTAAACCCACAAAAAGAATGCACAACACAAAATAGAAATACAGTAAATAAATAGGATTTTTAAATAGTACATTTTTATCTTTTAAAGTATACAAAAGCAAAATTTATAAACAAACATCATATTTTAAATGGTTTTAATTTTGAAAAGATCATGGATCATCAAAGTGAAAAATGCTCAGTGGCGAAAGATAAAATTGTACTTGGTAAATTATAAGTAACTATTTCCAGATGAGAATTAAAATTCTTTATAATAAAATTTAAAACAAAGAATCGGTAGCGCACTTATTAAAAATTGTTGTGCTAAAACATAATAAACCACGTATTATTCCATGAGTACAGCATCATATTTCTAAAAGTTTCTTCTTTTCAATATCACTTTTACAAATAAGATCTGTTAGTCAGTGGTATAATTTTTCAACACAAAAATTATTACCTATAATGAACAGTTACTTCACAATATGTACACAATAATTTTACAAATGGAATTGTTATAATTAAATCTATAATTATTAGGATGAATATATACATGATTGTGTCCAATCCTAGTGTTGTCTTTTCACTTATATTATCCGACACATTTCAGAGTAATTCAATTTTCAAAAACTATCAACATTTTCTTCACTACGTATAGAGTATAGTTTTGGAGTTACTTAGAAACATGAAAAAAGGAAAAAGGATAATTGAAAAGATAATACTAAGACTGGCAGCAAAATATAATTTAATTTACTTTACACACACACACACACACACACATATATATATATATATATATATATATATATATATATATATATATATATATCAACTAATTCACTACAAATGTTAAATTTAAATAAATCAAAATATGACCAAACATGAAATGAAACTGACATAAAAAAGTAAATATGAAAACATGAAAAAAGAGATTATGGAAATAATGAATAGAAAAATACACACAAATGAAAGAACCCATAAAATTAGATGAACAAATCAAGAGAAACATGGAGACAGAAAAAGAAGATAAAACCCGTTACTATCACGGCAAATATATAACTAAAAAATAATATAAAAATAAATTACTTCAATAAACGGAATCACAGCAAACCAAATTAAATATTTTCGACAAGCTATTGATTCTAACAGTAAACCTCAATCTGGCTTACAGAAGGAAGACGACTAACAAACAAGTAAAAATAGACCTTGAAAATACAAAAGTCTGAATAAAGCAAAACCTATTTTTATATAAAAATCAATATATTTGTCTCTGCAGTAGGTAGAAGTAAGTAGTCAAATCAAAAGACTTTAATTCCAGGAAACAACTCCCCATTTTTTCTGTATTGCCCAAACAAATGGTATAATGTACTGTTAGTACATAATCCTGCGCCCAAGAGGAATTCAAAACGTCAATCAACAGAACTGAATGTACTAACCACTTCAAAGACATCAACTTCGATTAGTAACTATATATTAATACTCGAATTTTTTAATAAACTAAATTGTTAGTTTTGAGTTGCAGTGAAAAAACACTGATGATTAAACTCATATTAAAATACAACTATATCTTCCACGTGATATACAACTTCTAACGCTGAACAAACAGAACTGATAACAAAGGTCAACCTGTCAATAAGAAATATAATCAGAATCCAGTATACTGATAGCTGTGGATTACATCATCCCTCCTGCTTTCTCGGGCATCAAATCTACAGAACTAACATGAAGAGCAGCAATGCTGGCAAAGTAATTACGTAACAACTTTTTTCCATAATTGGAACAAGCTAAACATTTCACATTCTATTATAGTTCAATACCTTTTACTCTTAACAACATGCCTAAATAATCGCAATTAAATAACAGTTTAACGACAGTAGACCTCGCAATATATATTATTAATTACTGGCCAGGCCAGCTCTCTGACATGCACGACATCTAAGCCGTCATCTTGAAATGGAAATGAATAAAAAAAAACTTACACATAGATGGTACAGGTTTTATACAAAGTACAACTCAGTCAATCCTCAATGCACTGAGTTATTAAACAACATTTTTTTTTTTTTTTTTTTTTGGTGTTTAACGTCCAACTATTGTGCACACTTGGGCTAATGCAGACGATGGGATGATGTATAGCGTATTAAAATGCCAAGCCCTCGCCGGGAATCGAACCCGGGTCCTCGGGGGTGAAAGCCTAGTACGCTATCCACTAGGCCACCGAGGCGGCTTATTAAACAACATGCAATATGACACAACAACATGACGTTTTAGATTTAAGGATTGTGTAAAATTTTGTAACACACAATCCTAGCTTTTAAAATGCAATATCTGGAAGCTTTAGACGCAACCAAACACACACATCTGTTGAAGAATAATTTCTAATGGTTCTGAAGTATTATTTCAAGTTGTCATACTTTATACAATGCCTATATGACCACATACCTTCTGAACACAATGAATGTTGCAACAAACAATCCAGTTACAATATTTATAAAAGCCAAACTGTTTTGATATTTAGTACAGTTATCAAAAATAAACTGTTTAAAATTGTTAAATAGTAAAATTATGACAACCTTAAAATTATATATATATATATATATATATATATATATATATATATATATATATATATAAAAATAGTTCAGAAGTATTATTTCAAGGTTAATAAACCTTAAATATATATATATATATATATATATATATATATATATATATATATATATATATATATATATATATATATATATATATATAATGGTTCTGAAGTATTATTTCAAGTTGTCATACTTTATACAATGCCTATATGACCACATACCTTCTAAACACAATGAATGTTGCAACAAATAATCCAGTTACTGATATATATATATATATATATATATATATATATATATATATAATAGTTCTGAAGTATTATTTCAAGTTGTCATACTTTATACAATGTCTATATGACCACATACCTTCTGAACACAATGAATGTTGCAACAAATAATTCAGTTACGATATTTATAAAAGCCTAACTGTATTGATATTTAGTACAGTTATCAAAATAAACTGTTTAAAATTCGTAAATAGTGAAATTATGACAATCTTAAAATCTCAAAATTATATATATATATATATATATATATATATATATATATATATATATATAATTCAGTAGACTCCCAACAACGAGACTTGCCAACAGAATCCTTAAGTATATACAAGGTGTCAAATCAACAACGTCGTGGATCGCACAAGTCAGAATAGACCTACATGACGCAGGAATAGACTCAACAGATGTTGAAGATAGACACGCATACAGGAGAAGGATGCTCGGTTGGAAGGTCCCAGAGAATGAAATCGCAAAGAGAGCAGGGGTAAAATGGACGGAGGAGCGGAAGAGGATCCATGGGGACAGGATGAGGGAGGTGTGGAGGATTAGAAGGAACAAGACATGAGTCGGAGTGCTTTGCGTGATCCAACAGGGTCTATGTGCAGATAATAATAATATATATATTAATGTACTCAGATAATATTTTTAATTATTATAATAATCAATTTGTTAGGGGTAAAGAAAGAGTTGAAACCAAAAATGCAGAGATGGATAACTGAAATAGTACACACAACTAAAACTACAAGCTGCAGACAAAATAAGAAGTTATCCAAACAAGAAAAAAATGTTTTTGGTCAAGCAAACTATACAAGTTTATACTACCAACAATAAATCGAAATAAGCTTAAATTTTAGCATATTATGTTTTAGTTTAGCTACTGAATTGATTTAATAAATAATGTTAGTGTTTTTGAAATAAAGATTTTTGTAAGAATTTTTCTCATGTAACATTTTAAAAGAACCCAACAAAAACAGGTTTCTAACAGTAACATCCTATAGGTAGGAACATGCTTAATAATCCGGTACCATCATGTGGACAAACAGAAAAGTGTATACTGTCCCACACAAATCAGAATAGATGCAGAAAAGAGCCTAAAATATTTTTGCAAACAAACAATGCTTGTGCTAACCCGGCACATAATAAAATGTAAGACACAGCCAGAATACAATGCAAGCAAGTCACTTTACTCTCGTGACTTGCGGGTAAAGTGAAGAGTTTCATTACATGCTCTCGGCGTAGGCCACGATAGTTAGAAATTTTTGTTGTACGAGCGTGTAGCCGGTATTGTTTAAAAGTAAAATAAAAATTAAGTTTCAGCCTCTATTTGAGTATAACTGTTTATCACTATTTTCCAGATACACAATATTTGCTCTTTGACAACCGTTTAGCGACAACACCTGGTTGGTAATCCAATACCAGAAAATCCCAAAATGCCGCATTATCATTAGTCAATGTACTATTATTTAGCAGTACATAAAAAATAACAGACAGTTAATTGAAACAAAATATTTTGGGAATTACACAAGTCTGTCACATTACTATGTCTTTACAGAATGTTTCAAAATTACTATAAATACTCCATTGTCAAAAACAAGATAGCAATTGCCATATGACTTTTATTTGAAGAGTGTTTTTCACATTGCATAAAGTTTGTTTATTACATGTTAGTCACCTCATTCCACATTTATCAAAATAAATCAGTTTGTTTCAAAGACATTTAATAAATCATTGTGGTAGTGATATGAGACTCCATTGAGCAGATAAGTATATGCAGAATGCATGCAAGTTTCTAATTAATTCTTACTGTAAACTTTGAAGACTACGCAGACATAAAAATAATGATCAACTCCGGTATAATAATTTGATACAAATTGCTGTTTCATAGCTTGCTTTCTATTTCTTGACTGACTAAGTATATTTTCAAGTCTCTATGCAGATTGTAATTTCATATATACCACGGTGCATTACAGTATCTTATTTTGAAAGGTTTGTATTTTACTTATACAGTTGACCTTAGTTATAATGCCCTCGGTTAGAAAGCTAATTCGGTTATAGTGTTATTTTCATAATGTCCCCAATATTCTACAATAAGTGTACATGTATTTTAGGCTAGGTTGGTTACAACACAGTTAGTTATTCACACTTGAAATATTTGTGTTCCATTTTTAGAATAAAAGTTTAGAATAGAAATGGTCCCCTATCTTAATTTTTTTTTGCACAGTAAACAAATAATTTGAACTGTGTTCTCACAAACAAACACTCTGTATGCCTTTGTGGGGGGGGGGGAAGCTTCAATCTCACGAACTCCCAAAACAGTATACACATTGTGTTGCATGTATACACACTTGACTGTACTGTAGCAGTGTGATAGTTCATGTTCGTTACGTTTCAGTTTTGTATTTGGTATTGTCGCGTATATCATGGCAAAAAAAGCCTTATCATTTAAATTAAAATGAAGTGATCGCACGCTTAGAGAAAGGTGAAAAACAAATCGATGTTGTGTTGAAAATAGGAGGGTTGGCTGGTTCTACAGTTCATGGCATATATAATATGTATAATAAATTGCAATAAAATACCTGTTAACTGTGTATGCAGTACTAAATATGCTTTGTACAGTACTGCTGCCATTTACAGAACTTTTATTTTATTTTATGTTTGTTTTGACCTACGGAACAACAGGACCATAGTGTAGTTCTAAAGCAATGTACATGTAGTAACTAACATTTGTGCAGTTGGTACACATTAACTTATATAACATTTGGATACCAATAACATGAAATACCAAAGTAATTTTCCAACCCCCAAAGAAAAACTAGCATTAATCAAACTATTAAAAAAATTAGATAAAATAGAAACGTGCTACAATTTTAATACTGTACACATTTTTAAACAAATCATGTCTCTAAAAATTCATTTGAAAATCTAATTTGTTATTCTTCAAATTCGGTAATCACTTAAAATTACAAAGTGCAGTTACAAAGAACAGACATTAGAAGAATAAAGCATGGCAAGATTGAGAACCTGAACCCAAGTGTATTTACAAGATATGATAAAACTGAAGAAAATAAATATTTATAACAGATTTTTTACAAATACATAGTGCACAAGCACTACAGTTCTCACCTCTTCACTTGTAGACTTGTCATGTCTTTGATTGGGAGTGCCTGGTGACGACGAAGCCTAAAACAAACAAACAAAATTTAGTAAAATTATTTTCCGTACAATATAACATAAAAATCACAACAACAACAACAAAATGTGCTACATTTTATATCAAGAATATGTGTTTTTTTAGACAATACAAATGATTTATGTGGTGCAATTGCTTGACTATTTTAGACTATACAATTATCAAATATAAAAAATTAATTACACGCCTGACTATTATGACAACAATCATCAGAATTTAAACAAACTGATTAGCTGGTTTTTAGTATGAACCTGCAGGGAATATCTCAAATAACATGGACAAGATGTTCAACTGAAACAAGTTAAAATCACAAAAAGACCACAGCATGTCCTTCAAAAAAATCCCTCTTTCAATAGTATCACAATACTTTGGAGAAAACGAAATTCCTGACACAGTCAAACCACATACTCCTAGAAGAAATAAATAAGGATTTGCGTCCTATGATTTCTACTAATCTAGCCAATACCACAACAAATTAGAGATACCCCTTAGACCAGTGGATAAGAATGTTCACAGATGGAAATGACAACTCGGAAGCAGGGATCCATTCTCGTCTTTTCTCACACACTTCCCAGTGGGCCAAAACTAAACAAACTTTTATGTTCAAGTTAACATATCTCCAGATGGTTTTGAACCAAAGATACAGTAATATGAAAATTGTGATTTTAATGGATTCTAAGGCAGCAAGTCAAGCGATCTCATCGTACACTGCAACTACAAACAAGACAATGAAGGTTATTGCAGATTCTGCTGAAACTAAAAACAGACACTGTACTAAAATGGATCTCTGCACATGTGGTGGCCTCTGGAAATGAAGCAGCAGATACGTTAATTAAAAAGTTAACTTCAGCAAGCATTAAACAAAGCCTAATGTAACAACTGCAAAAACTATGTTCAAAAGAATAATAAAAAGGAGTAGACATAACAAAAGTGAATGCAGAAGGCAAACTTTTAAGTGATATAGATGCAGACTGGGAATCAAGAAAACACACAGTAGTTAATTTCCGCCTCAATACAGGTCATGATTTCTTGGTTAAAGAGAGGTGGTGTATACAGATCTGAAGAATATACCCTATATCACGAGCCAGACTTCAGAATGAATAGAAAACACCTTACCCTCTGCCTCAGACTGAAAACTAATTATGGGACTTAACACAACTGCATTGGGATGCTAGAAAATTTGCTGGAGTCCTGGATAATTACTTTGAAATAAGATATATTTTACAGAAAATCAGACAACGATCACAGTTCATAAATAATTAAATTTAAAATGCCACCATTTTGAAACGAATTCAGCTGTATAAACAAACTTGCCTATGCTATTTCCAAAACTAATTTTTCTGCCAAATTTAATTTTCACGCATCAAAATGTCAATCAGGTTATGTTATATTAATCAATGTTTAGTTTTTGGAAATCTATTGCCATCATATCAACAAAATCATAAAACCTTTTCAGAAAATTTTACGAAATCTGCCACACGTTATAAAATTTACTCAATTTTTTTTTAATAAAGTTGTCCAAACATTTATTACATATTGGAAAAATGGTTTAAAATCATTTAAACCAAATATTGAATACATTTTTCATTGAATTGTCTCAAGGCTATTTTTTTTTAATTAAAATCCCAATATAAATAAATGAACTAAACTTTGATAAATATGAATCTGTCAAATTTAAGAATGAAAAATCAATATATACGCTCTAAATAATTTGGAATATTAGAAATAACACAAACTTACTTTTCTTGAACTATATTCACTTGTGTTGCTCACCATTGTACAATTTCACAGTGCTAAGCACTATTACATTATTAAGTTATCACTTGGTTGCTGCAATGCTTAGATATACAATACTGATAAAATTGTTTCCAATCATTTAGAGTCAAGTATTGCCAAATTATAATCATGACTCGTCTCTGCATTAGTTTTCTTTACTTAAAAAATTAACAGCTCTATATACTTTAATAATAACTCAATAATAGCTCAAACTTTAATAATGTAAAATACTAAATGATTTAGTCTGTAATAGAAGGATTTCTTAAAAATTTTGTACAACAGTTTAGCAGCAATAATCATCGTTGTAATTTACTAGCGATGAAATGCAGCACAATGACCTACTGTTGTTGTACTTTAGTCAGTACTACTTGAAAATAAATCTAATAGATAGCGTTTAAATCTACATTTTTTCAATTATCTGATTTAGTTCACTTTTCTTCCATTTTCATATTCTTCTGAAAAATATTACAAAAACTGTAACATATCCTTGTTCTTCAAATTTCGTCTAATAGGCAGTCAAAATGGTTGGCATTTGTGATATGTTTATGTTTGGTACTGATGATGACATAATTTAGTTAAATGTTATGATATATGAAAATGTTAAGGATTTACCATATAATATGACTGTACCAGTCAAATCAGGATATTCAAGAAAATAAATTAGTTTACTCTATTTCAAACTTAATGGTTTAAAATGTTATTTCTTCAGTCAGAAAATAAAAACAAAATCTGAGTGAAACAAGAATTACTAAACTAATAAATAATACACATTACCTACAGAAAGGATGATTTTTTTCACATTTTTAAAATGATACAGTAAATACATTTAAATTATAAAGTTACATATGTACTTTTTGACTGTAATAGCTCAGCAGTGTAGGTAGGGCATGCTACTGGGCAGGCCAGAAGCCAAAGGGTTAATAGGGATACAAATACACAAAGAGCACAGTAGCATGTTGTGCAAATACAAAAAGGAAGCCCCCTTCCAACAAAACAAAAAGAAACTAATTTGATATGAACAGAATAAATATAAAACTAATTAACTTACTTTACCCTGATGTACATTTCTGTAACATCTTCAGGCACTTACCAAACAGAAATAACTCTTGTTAGTGTATGTCAGTATATACAATTATCATTATTATGTTGGTATCATATACGTACTTTTTCATCCCTGCTTGAAAGTACACAGTGTTAGTAAGAGAAGTGATTTTAATTAAATTTAAATGACTGCATTTTTATATCATTTAATTCTTGTCCATGATATCCATTACGAGCATTATCACAAACAATTGAGTTGTCTATATATGTTGATAACATTCTTGGATGTTGATAAATTCCAACATCAGCATATACATACATATATATATATATATATATATATAATGTTTCTAACTGAAATGACTGCATTTTTATATCATTTAATTCTTGTCCATGATATCCATTACGAGCATTATCACAAACAATTGAGTTGTCTATATATGTTGATAACATTCTTGGATGTTGATAAATTCCAACATCAGCATATACATATACATATATATATAATGTTTCTAACTGTTTTTAATTGTAACTACAGTAATACTGTATCTAAAAAATTTACATTTTGTATAAAAAAACAAGATTAAAATAATTCTAATTATTTTATAAATAAATTCTATGTATACAGGCATATTAATGTTTTGCTGATTGGGGTCTCTGAACGTAACATTGCCCTCATGTGTCATGTTTCCTGATGTGATGTTTATTACACTGCAAACACGCACAATGAATTACAATAACTGGTAATTATTGTATTATAAATTTCACATTAATAATTTCTTTCACTTAGTATATATGTAAACAAATTAAAGGAAGAGACACATGTAATTCAGACTTTAATATGTTCGCATGTCATAAAAGTTTCTAAAATATTTTTGTAATATTAGTGATAAAACATTCCTTTAACATGACACCAAACACAACATATTTAGTACAAACTAATTTTTGAACTTACTAAACAAAACTGTCATCGATAACTGTAATCTCAAAATTTTCCAATTTACTTTTCAAGCACTAGAGTTACCTTACCTGAGTTAGCAGATCTGGAAGCACAGAACTAGTCCTGGAGCCAGGAGTGCCCAGTTGGCCAGGAGACGAGTCCATTCTGTGGAAATCTCCTCTACGATCGTCTCGGCTCTAAAAGTCAATATCGTTCAAAATTATAGAAATTAGTTTTCAAGAACTTCCAATTTTTTTAAAGTTTTAAAATAAAACACGGTTTAGTTTAAAATATTTATAAAACACTAATGTGAAAATAGATTAAAAAAATTTAATATTAAGGTCAAGTTTATTAACATCATTGTTTTATTTTAACTTCAAGCTGACATTTAATTAAAAGGATCAATTTTTTTTTAAACACACTACACTATGGTTACACTGGAAGCGATTTCACACACTGATGCTCTGCAAATAGCAAGATTTCGCACAGAAACTTGTGTTTTCTTTAGAGGCAACACAAACAATAATTAGCAGTAACTTAATAATTACTGTAAAAGTTGCTTTCATGATAGAGTATGGTTGTTTATATTGCAACTATCAATCAGTGCTGGAAATTTGTAATTTGAAGCTACTAATGTAAGGTATCAATGAAAATTAATACTGGGTCAATCCCTATTTTGAAATCACAATTCAAATGAATATAACAAATTATTTAGCGACTTTTTGTAACAACCAGAAGTAACAAACATATTTAAAGTTCTTGCAGCAATTTCAATTTACCTTTTGAAAAACTAAAACAATTATAGAGTATAGAAATTAAAAAAGAAAATAAAGAGGTATTTTATTACACCTATCGATAAATAGCAGTGTTTATTTATAGGTTAACTAAATTAGTTATACAAATTACATAAACAATACAAGTAAAGTATCAATAACAATCACGTAAATATATAATTTATAAAAACAAATTAGCTAGTCCTTAATTAATTATTAAATATTTTATTTTAACTCTTGCTCCCAATGAATCACCACTTCATTTCGAACCTTCTTCAACAAATTGCGATTATGAAATTTACTTTTTTTGGCCAACAACAAACTTCTATTAAAGACTACATTTATCATTGTCCGTCTATTCATTACAATGTTTTTTGTACAAATTTGCATGATAAAAAACTTGTCTGACCAATGTGCGAATGTAAGCAACCTACACGAAAACGTCTTATACATTATAACCCTGCAACTGATTTATCAATAATCATTTCATTAATGCAGTCTTGTAAATTCAGAAAAATTCATTTTGCATGAAATCGCTTGAAGTGTAACCATGACTACTCAGACCAGCACAAGTACAGTATTCAGGTAACACTTAGACATGAACAAATAATCATTGAACCAACACCAGTAAATTCATCATTGCTAGTGCTTGTGATAAGCTTAATTATGTGAAATTTGTAAAAAAACAACTAAATTTTGGAAGGACTTTTGATTTTTAAATTTTTAACTAACTTTGATAAACAACAGAACTGTATCAACATGAGAGTACTGTTTTCATATTAACCCTTTGAGAGGCACAGCATTGTAATTTCATACATCAGTATTATTTTATAGCAATACTGATTATTATTATTATTTTATTATAGTATTATTTTATAGTAAAAACCTATCCATGGCAACCTGAACGTTTCAAGCTAGTGACTCATGCCAGTCTTGTTATTCTTTGTACTTGTCAAGCTTGTAATCATAACATTGATTTCAGCTATTAAATCCATGACAGCAGTTGTCCAACTGAATCGTCTGTTGTATTATATCTTTAGAAGTACAATACTACAACATATATATGACTTCTTTTTAGTGAACTGAAAAAAAAACAAAAAATATTTTATAAGAAAAAATTTTGTTCAAACTTGTCTTTAGTTCTAATTTTTTTGTTCAATGCTCTTTTAGCTATATTTACATAATGTTACTTTGTTTGTTGTCAGAACAATAACAAAAAATAGCTACTGTATTTTTTGCTAAATATGTGCTTAATGTTGTTTTGTTTGTTGTCAGAACAATAACAAAACATAGCTACTGTATTTTATAACATGTTTGCTCTCAAATGCTTGCACACCGAGTTAAAACTGACCGGCAATTTATTCATATGGCTTGGCTGCAGCATTTAAAAGGTTAAACTTGAATTCTAGTATACTATTACTATTCACTTGTTTATATCGTAGAAACAAGGTAACTTTTCCATCAGTAATTGTTAAACAAGTTTTAAACTTCTCGTTAAAATATTATCAAAAATTCCCTCAATAACCCACTTCGAAATTACATTTTTGTCCCTTTAACTTCTAATAAAAA
Organism: Callitettix versicolor; assembly: GCA_022606455.1. Lineage (NCBI taxonomy): Eukaryota > Metazoa > Arthropoda > Insecta > Hemiptera > Cercopidae > Callitettix > Callitettix versicolor. Next base: position 17,913,054 of record CM040187.1, read on the forward strand.
CAAAACAGATTTTAAAAGTTTTTTTCTGAAACGTTAATTATTATGATTTTATTAATAAAACAAATATTAAAAATAACTGATATCAGTAAATACCTGATTATGTTATAGATACAAAATCATGAATTAGAAATGTTTATGAAAGAATATTTAGTCGGCTAAGTTAGTGAAATTGTATTATAAAAGTTATTTGTGATGATCCCAAGAAGTATTAACTGTCAATTTAAAAAAAGTTTTTTTCATTAAAATTTGAAGACAAAACTGTTGGAACTTCTGGAAGAATAAAAGATACTAGATATCTACCTACCAAGGGAACGACTGAAATCTTTTCACAAAATGCAGGTTTTTGGGAACATTCAAAGAACTGTTAAACACTTGTAGGGCGATTTCTTTGAAATCAAATCTACAGGGTATATATTTTCATTCAAAAACTGTATTGATATATGTACTGTACTAATAACAATGTTCAAAAATACAGAGTATTTATTTAGTAACTAGATATTTGTAACTCTTTTTATAAATAAAAAATATCAAAATGTTGGTTTACAGCATCCGTAATTATTACACATGAGACAACGGTGAAGTGCCCTTTACATGCGACCTGAAAAAGAAGTTAACTAGAAACATTTAATAAAGAAATTATTTAAATTACAGGGTTGTGTCTTAGAAGATTTAGGTAGAACAAAATTAAAAATTCTACATTTCAGAAATTATATGTTTAGTACACTCCCCCACTAGTTCATATTGGCAGACTCAAGGTTGAACTAAAAAATGGCCAGATGACACAAATAAATGCCAATAACACCAACCATCTCTGCACATGAAAGACACATTAATAAAAATTAATTTAAAAAAAAGATGATTTAAATAAACAAAATAAATTAGACTAGGCCTACTTTATCAAAAATATGTTTTTCTTAACGTGTCATTTGCTGATTTTAAGATTATTACAAATACTTTTATTTAAACCTTTATCTGTATACTCTAGAGTTTGTAATCTTTTTTTTATCCATATTTATAAAAGAATATATTTATACTCTTCTGTTTAGCACTTATTTTCTAAAACGTTAACAAAGCGCAGGACACAGAATGGTAAAAAAAAACAAAAATTTGCAAATCTGGAAAAAGCAATGTTTCTTTGTTTGAGAACATACGGAAGAAATATTGCAGAGGAAATGAACAAGAGGTGCAAATTGTTGCTGATGCAGTGGCACGGCTCAGGTAGCCGGTCAAACTAGCGGGAGTCTACTGTAAACAAAAGTGTATCAGAAAATAAGTTTCTATTCTATACAAACAGTACATACAGCAGAAAAAAACGTTTTTATTGTTTTTGAACACAATTTCTGGATGTCTAAAATTTTCAAAATCTACTATTAACAACTGTTGTATTACAATTGACATTATTATTATAATAACTGCAAATGCTATAACCGCATTTTGATATGTTAATTAATTAAAAAGTTATACAGGCAACTCAACAAAAAAAACCAAAAAAAAAGATTAACAGTATCAAAACAAAATTTTTAAAAAACAACTACATCTTGACAAACAATGCATATTCCCAAACAAACAATTATTAAAAATCAGTTCAGTTAAGGTTTGTTGCAATTGAAATTTCTTTCTTTTTTTAATATAAAGATATTTTTTATTGACAAATGGAATATTGTATTTTGTAGACTATTAAAGGACTCATTAAAAACACAATAAATGTCGTACTTGAAATACAAAACAATATCCACGTCAATTTATAGATTTACAGATGGACCCACGCAAAAAACTGAAAGAAACTAAAATAGAAAGGGATGAATACTGATCAATCACAACTCGTACAGTGAAAGAAATAAAGTCTAGCTTGGTTTTACAAAATTTCTATTTTGTAATATGTGTTATTTTATGCCGGTTATACTAATGTGCCATGTAACAAATGGAAAAAGTAACTAGATTTGAAAATTTGCACAGGACTGAGATCCAGCAAACTGCCTGTTATTCTAGCGATTGAGCTTCGAGCACTAAAATTTTTGTAACAATAAAACTTTTCTCACTAATTCCACATATAATAGTTACATATGATATTTGATGTACGAAAACACATTTTAGGATCATCAAAAATTAAAATTATTCAGATTTTTTTATAAGAAACATTTCTTAAATCAGTAAATAGTAAATAAAGACACATAATCCGAAACATTTAAACCTTTTAAAACTGAGACACAAATAAAGTTTTATTAAAAAAATATATACTGTATACAGATTTTCCTTGTTTAAAAATTTAAATATTACTTTAGCATCCAGTTTTTTAGCAATTTCATACTGTAATACAACTTTATAATGAAATCACTATGAATAAATTTACCCAAGTTTTGAGTACAATGTAAATAGTTATGCAAAAATCCATACAATAGTTACTGTATACATACATGCAAGAGTTAGTTTAACCAAATACATTAACTGATTTACAAACAATAAATTTATATATACATAACCACTGGGTGCAAAATAACTGAGTAATTCAAACGGCACAAAAAACCTTTAATATAAATCAATTGTTAAAAAGTTTATAACATTAAATCAAATAATTGTAAAAAAACATATTAATGCGTGTTTGTTGGGATAAACCAGCAAGAAAATTATGAGGCCAGTTTATTTGGAGATTTTACATGACATTTCATATTGTAAATAAATGTCCAAATTAACAATTAAAACAAAAAATATGTTCATAAATTTAACTTCTTTTTATTTGGGAAAACCAATAGAAATATATTGCGAATTTGTGTTAAAATTGTTAGTAGGAATCGAATAATTTTGAATTCCGTGGTTTATTTCTCTGTATTATATCAATATACTACTTTTATTACAATGATTAATGTTATTTATCAGTTGCAAATTTCACAAATAAACCTTTTTATTTTAAGTCAAAATAACGAAAATAGGAGGGGAAAAGATACACATAATGGTATTGTAAAACAATCCTGGTGTGTGTTAACATATTTACTTTACATTTATTCTTGAAAAAATTGGTGACTTTTTTAACATTTTATATTTGTAGCTTTTAGAGTTGAAAGGTTAAAAAAGGACAATATTTTTACTGGTTACAAGAGTTAAAAGATTTTTCCAATTTTCCAATAGATTTTTCCAAGAAAACAAACTTTGAGTGCTTTACTAAAATCTAAGTGAAAAGCTCTTTCAAACAAACAAAAATCATAAGTCTCCTAACAACTCTTCTTGCTTTTTAATATTAGTCTAGATTTACATTATTACATATATAATCTAAACTGCTTGATGATTTTCACAAGCATTTTTTGCCAAAATAGTGTTGATAAATTTTAATTGGTTTGTATTTAAAAGCCAATTAAAACAGACACTTTTTTTGTTTTGCATGCACAAATAAGTGCATTACACACGACCATTTACTTCAAATAAACTTTACAACAGAACAATATTTAGTACAATCTTATTGTTTTTAACTTATTGTAATTTTTCTTTATAATAATAATACAGAGAATAACAACAAAAAATTGTACATAATATATTTGGTTAAAAATACATAGAAACAATACAAAAGCAATGAGAAAAACAGTGAAACTATAATTACAATACAACAGAGAATACAACAGTACACACTCAAGAAACACTAGCTATGAACATAAAGTGACGAATCCCATGCTAAACAATCAAATCAGTCCATGCGTTGTGTTTACTAACATTCAACTAAGCGTTCTATACAGATCATGCAACCACGAGATGTGGATAAGAGAGGGCTGACGTGTTCCAACCATATTTATCTTCTTTTTTTTAATTAATGTCCACACATACTTTTGTTTTTTTTTTTTTAAAAAAACTTACTCGTCTTGTTCCACATTATCCATGAACTTTGTGCTGAAATGGAGAAGACCTCTAAGGAAACTTAGTTGTTAGTTAAAATACAAAAACACAAAAAACGACACAACACAAACACAAAAATACAATTTATGTTAGTTTGAAATACACAAAGCAGAAATTAAGAATGGTAGGTATTTGACCAGTATTTAAGAGAAAAATAAGCAATGCTTAAATGTAAAACTTTTACCTACTGCTAGACGTAACACATGAATTGGTTACTAACTGGCTTATAATGAAAAAAACGTTTTTAAGAGGGCAGATCTATCCAATAAATGTATTTTAAAATAATCATTAAATCAAATTAATAGATGGTCCACTCAAACACTTTGCAGGAATGTATACAATATAGCAGGGCTGTGAACATGACTGATCATGTGAACCTGAATATATCTACATATCTGCAATGGAAAATACAACAAATTTAACTAGTAAGTTAAATAACAACCTGAATATTTACAGAATTTTTAAATGAATATTAATAATAGTTAATAAACACAATTTATTAGTATAACAAAACAAAAAAACTTTCCTAAATTAACAGCCAATTTTATTCTTAAAATTTATTTCCCTTTGTAAAATTTAATTAAGTAGCAAATAAACCAGGATAAAATTGAAATGTTTCAATTCCAACTATATATTTTTTGGAAAGTGTATAACTGTATGGATATTTATGCCGACATGCACACAAGAACCACAATAGGCCACAGTGCACGTTCAGTGTGACTGGAAAATGTAAACACAGTGACAAACAATTAATGACTAATTAACTGGAATGTAATTAAAGCTAGTTGGTGAAATTTAAATATATAATAACTGTTCTCTTTACCAAATTTATATACTGTGTTTTATTTTTTAAAGTTGTTTAATATTGCAAAAATATGTTGAAAATTAATTATAATAGAGCTTTGTTTATAATCATATGCACAATGACAATAAACGATTTTCTCTACCACCAGAACTCCTCCATTTGCTCAATGTTGTATTTATATAAAACACGCTTTTTTGACAGTAACTCAGTTACTTTTAAAACTACAGAAAAATTTTAAAAACCATCAAAAATATAAAATTAAACAAAAAATGTTTTCCATTATAAAATATAAATATTTTGTCAATTATCAAAATTTTTGACAAATTTAATGTCAGAGATGTTTTACTTTAAAAATTTTTAAACAGTCGTCATTTTGAATATTTACACAGTAAAATTTTGATCCGACTAAAAAATAAATAAACAATGTGTATAGCAAATTTAAACTCAACGTCTATAGTTTCTTATGTTATTATTAATGTAAGGGGGGGAATAGCCGACAGATGGAAAAGATATCGCTTCCAGTTCATAGGTTCATTTGAATATTTTTGTTTACTTTTGATCATCTATCCTCTCCCAAAATTACATTCGTTACTCAGACAAGGCCACATCTACAGTCATTTACACATGGTGGGAACTGGTCATTTAAACATCGCCTAGTGTTACTGTGTGGGAAAGGTGTTGAAACTGCACCACATATACTCCTCAAGTACGAGGGCATATGAAGAAAGCCTTCCTCAAGTGCAGGCCAAAAGAAGGAGACTCTCGACCTGAACAATCAGATCAGAAGTTCAACAAGGACAGCTTATACAAGATTTTGGAGCTCGTCATGAGCACTGGAGTTGGCTTAAGGTGAAGTAAAAGGGGTGCGCATAAAGCTTACAGTTGACATGTTGCGGGGGGCATAGAGCCTCTATTAATAGCCAAGGAGGAAAAAATGCCGGTTACTCACAAATCATCCTATATATATGTACAATTTTACATGTCTTAGCACCCTCATGTTTTTTTCAATTTATGTATGATTTAATTCAAACCTGGCACAAAAATTGATTTTGGTAATAGTTTGGACAAATTTGTGTTTCCAACAAAATCCATTCAAGTTAAAAACTGCATAAATCAGCATTTGAATTTTCAAAATACATTGAAATTAATAAATGCTGATTTCAAATGCTGATTATGACAGTGAAATCATAATTTCAAAAAAAGGACAAAGAAAAAAAAATTTGGAAATTTGCTTCCATCATGTCAGTGAAGACAGCCTGTGATGTGATTATGTTTATTCCATTATATAAAATCCAATATTAAATGTGCATATTTAAAAAAAATTACAGTACTTAAAAATTTAAAAAAAGAAACATCACAAATTATTGTAAATGTCTGCTTACTGAACTGATAACTGTTACCAGTCTTCCTGTTCTAGAAGAGTGACCGTGTGCCCAGTACTACCTTCACCAAACACTCTGTGATATAAACCAATAAAACAGAACTTTCTAAATGACTAATAAAGCCATCATAACAATACTAATCTACAGAGTCTAGCAATAGGTAAAAGCCCTACTACTAAAACTATATTACAAAATATAAAGAACTGGAATAAAATGTTTAAATGATTAACCCCCAGTTTTTGTTACTCTACTCTTAATTTAATATATTTTCTGTCCAGCCTTTCAAAGTATTGATTTATCAATTTCAATCAAATTAAACATGAAAAACTAGTATTTTTTTACTTAAGAGATAAATTAGTTAAAGTAATATGTGAAACAGGATTAATATAATTTTGTGTAAATAAGATTTGAGTACTGTAGTACAATACAGCCACAAATCCACTCCTCTTTGTGACTCATTTGATAAGTAATTTTACTCTTTTAAAAAGTCCAAATAACATACTAACAAACAAATTTACAAATAGAACAATCAACAAATGAAGCATGCATTCACTAGGATGTTGAATGAATTTTGTAATCATCCTTCAACATCCGAATATTCATACCTCACCTGTCGGTCTATATTACCAATGTTAATATTTAACAAGTTCAAAAGAGTAAAATACTCATCATCCAATGACGGAATCAAAATGTATCACAAAAAAAGGGTTTGTGGCACATGTAAAGATAACTTAATTTCACGGTAAACCTAATGAATTAATAAAGCCATTATCAGAACTAGGAAACATATTTACTGTTCAAAAATATGAAATTCAAATAAATGCACGTCCATGTGTTGTTTGGAACATTTTGATTTGAATATTTTTGAATCTTTTGCTCCTTTCAAAGTACAGCCAAACATAGTTAATTCGAAGTTGAAAAAACTATTCAAACCCTAATATTAACTGAGAAAATTGTAATTATGCAAGGTACACAAACAAAAACTGTTTCATAGTAAATCTCTCCACAAAGATTAACAGTACATTTTTGTTTCAAATACAAACACAGGCAAGGGCTTGGAAAAGTTAGCATATTGCGTCTTTAAAAACACCAAGCAGAAAAAATATTCTAAATGATTTTTTAAACCAGCCTTGTGGTCTATAGGAGAATTCAACTGTCACCCAGTGTTTTCCAGGTTATAGTGACATTCCATGTTCAGATTGCCGAGAAGATAGTTCAGATGTAACAATTTAATTTTCATGCATTGTTATGGAATAACGGAGTGGTAGAAAACCTGGAGAAACATTCAGAAAGGTAGAAATTTATTTACAATACTGCCACAACCAAACCACGTGAGCATTTTTTATATCTTTATATCTCTGATAAGCCTAACACAAAATCACCTTACCTGCTCGAACAAGGACCAAAGAACACTGTTTCCAACATTTGCTCTGTGTTCACAATTTGCAAGGAATGTTCAAATGAACCTAAGAAACTTTTAGATACAGTCTATGTACCGCTTGCATATACCAGGAAATAGTACAATAAACAATTAGGTGGTTTAGTAGGATTTGGCTGTCCATTGACCACTGAATCCTTTGATAGTTAACACAATCCAAGGATTGGCATTAAACTTTCAGCAAAAATTTATTTTCAACAAGTTATACTTATAGCAGCTTGCTGTTATTGTACTGATAATTGAACAAACACACTGTCACATTTTCTTTTTAACATGTTTAACGATTAAATCTAGGCAGTAGAGTGAGACCCCGGCAATGGTCGACATTGACAACGGTTATATCGGAGAACAGTCTAATTCACAAAATGAAAAATGACCCGCAGAACAGTTTCGGTTTCGAATAAAGGGCTGAAGACGTGCTGTGCTACAAAAATAAACATTGTGTTGAGTTAACACAAACAAGCCTTTGATTGATGAGTATTTGGTTTTTGAAGGGCAATAACCACGATATTTCTTACTTATCTGTTTTCAGAATTCCCACTTCTATTCCCTTTTCTGTCATTGTACCTACTTTTACTTAGTGTCATCAACTCTCTTACTGTGTGTTTAATTTGTTAACCTGTTAAAAAATTTAAAGTTATAATATTATCATGTTACATACTTTTGATTTTTAAATTTATCAAACTTTTACGTGTCTTTGTGTACAAGTTTCAAATTGTTGTTTAAGTCCTGTTTTCAATTTTTTGTTTTTTTAATATTAATTAAATGGGTTTTTAAAAAAGTGCTTGTGGTACTGGAAGTAAAAGACAAATTTTGACTATTGAATTAGAAAAAGCTACAGTATGAACTAAAAAAATATACAGTATTGATTTTTTCTGTGTGTATATATGTGACATAATTACATAAGTCTCTATTGTAAAAGCTGACTTGCACAGCAATCTGCTCAGATAACAGTCTTAGTTCTGGAATGAATTAAGACTATTAATGAGGGTACCACTGTGCTTTGAAATAATGTTCAAAATAAATTATACAGGTTTTTCAAAAAGAAAATTGAAGGCTTTGATAAAAAATATTAAACTATCCACAAATTCGAATTACATATGCTTGACTTTGTAACTTTACCTTTTACTGACTTTAGAAAGAGCCTCTATTTTATTGTGACATTAAATTTTAAAAATAGATAAAATTTTAAAATATTCTGATAATTAGCTTCAAAGAAATTAAAGAATAATACAGTACGAAAGACTCTGAATTAAATTTAGTAAAAGATAGAAAAAATAACAAAAACTAAAAGAGCAAAGCAAAGTTAGAAAAGGAATGCAAATTTGATGATTGAGTAACCTAAATTCCCCCTTGATTAGTTCACAAATTAATAATTAAACTCCACAGCTCAATCTACTGCGATTAAAAACAAGTCGGATGCTATTCCTCAAGTTTCTCCGACTAACCTGTCTTTCATCCGAACTTGAAGAAGAAGAGTTTCCTACTTGCGTCTCGGTCACTGGCCGCTGGTTCCATTTACGAATCTTTTCAGCTTCACGAGAGAATCTCATCTCCACATCCAATCTTCTAGCTTCTAGGTTATCTCTCAGCTCCTGTCTGGATCTCTGCAGTACAATGTCACCTTCCGTTCTTTCTCGCCTCGGACGCACTGGCTGCCATTCTCCGCCGCCGATATTAAAATCTGTCAATACTGGTTCACTCGGTTTTATGTTTGAATATTTTCCAGCTAGACCGGCGACATCAGAGCCCCTTCTAGAACTCGAGTTGAATGGATTCTGACGAACACTCTTCGACTCTAAAAACACAGCCGAATGCCTTACGGATGGCACAAAAAAGTCTGAATTTTCCCGGCGGAACACTCTGGCACCATCTGAACCATTTCTTTTGTGCCCAGATCCGACAACCCTCTCTTTTCCACTCCCATTCTCTTTAACTTTATCTTCCTCTTTTTGTTTTGCCTCAGTTTCTGCCTTCATTCTATCCAAACGTTCATTAAACCCTTGAAAAAACCTTGCAAAGTCCCAGTCTTTGAGTAATGACTGTTCATCAATTTCAGATTGCCTTTTATGATCAGTTTTGTTAAGGTGTTGATTCTAAAAGGAAGAGCATGGAGCCAAGACAAACGTTACAGAAACAAAAATTCAATCAGTTACATACAAAACATAGATAACTAGAAGCACACACAACAAATAAAGCAAATTAAAACAACACAGATTATACAAAATAAATTCAATAATTCTTTTCAACACATACTTGGTCTGCGTGGACTGTATCAGGCAATCATAAGCAATCTGTATTTTTACTGATACTGTAATAAACTTTTGAATTTGTTGAAAATCATATTATTTTATTTTTTTTTTTTAAGTTTAGTATTTGTGCTCTTCTGTAAATAACCTATAAACTTTGCTTACTGTATTTTCCTTTAAAAAGCAGTAATTTATATAGGTAGAAATCTACACTTATCTTGGAAACTAGAATCTTGAGATATGATTTGTAAATAAGCTGGTTGTAATAACAGATTAACAAAGATTCTACAGATTGCCATATAATTTATAATGTAGGCATATATTGTTTTATAAAAGGAAGATGGGCATCATCTTATCTAAGATCAAGATTAGGGGGTGACTTGGTGACTAAGATCTATTGACTTGGTGACACATCAATTAAAAAGACAGTTTCAGTCTAGACTCTGGATTGGATTCAGAGGGGTTATACTATTTTCATAGTGAAATACAGAAGTGATAATTCTGGGCTGCTGGTTGTTGTACAATTGGTTTATGTAACCATAACACACCTTTAACGGTCACTGATTTCACTGTTTCTGCCATCCTTGATTAAATTATGTATGTATACCTGTGTACTTATTGTACCATTGTAATGGTTAATGCTCATCTGTTGATAATAGGCAGTAAAACCAGTATACATAATTAAAAAACTAATTCAAGCCTAATCATTTCTACTAATTACAATTATTAGGATTGTGAAATTTGTAGTTGGTAAAAGCGATTTTTATTGTGCATCTACCGATGACTTTGAATAAAAAATTAGATTTACTGGTGGCATTGCTGATTCTTGGAAAATTTAAACATGTCAATTCAACATAATTATTGTTATTCATATCTTACAAAGGAGCTTGGCTAATATTAACAGTTCACATTTTTGACTCTATGTGTTAGGCTTCAAGTTAATTCAGTTGAATGATTTTGATGTATGCTATTTTGAATAAATATATTTGGATAACACCAATCAGCTAGTGGATTACTTTAACATCAGAAATTTAAAATGTTATATATATATATATATATAATGGGTAGATCCTGAGCTTGTTCTCCTTGCAAATAAAGAGCACAAATACAATTTATAAGAGCAATATTGTTAAAAATTACAATGCTTGTTTCATTTAGTAAACTCTGTTAATTTACAATTATGCAACTAATACATAAATTTTCTAAAAGAGCAAACAAAATAAACAGAAGTGCTCGAACAAAGCTATGAACTGAATTTTTCTAATTTATCCATTTTGTTAATTATAAATGTTGAAATAACACATACTTTATATAAATAACTAATAACACATACTTTGTGAAACAACTTTAAAACTTGGTGACATTCTTAAAGCACACGCATACACACACAGACACACTCACAGATAACAACATCCAAAAAATTATTAGCCTCAGATGTACTACTTTTTCCAATTAAAACAGCCTAAAATTTGTTGGTTCTAAGTACAGAACAAAATTACCAAAAAGTGCTTGTATACAATGAGCACTGTGGTATGATATACTCACAATGAATGCAATACACCTTGCTTTAGAAAAATTCTTAAAGAATAATGAATAAATTAACTAAAACTTCATGACCAATTAAAATAGCAGTGAAAATAATAGATGAACATAACCAAACTAAGACAAATGGCTAAACTGTACTGATAACCATTGATTCTGCTTTCGAGTTGGCTCTAAAATTAGCTCCAATGATAAATCGAATTGCGCATATTTTGTGGTATGGTGAAGTACATGTTGTCACAACATGCGAGGCAACGAAAACTATACCGTATTTATCTTGTGACTTAAAGGCATACGATTTTACAATAAAATAGGGGCCAGCTAAAATGGTTTCTGAGAAAAAATCTTGTTACCTTAAATTAACTTAAAGATGTTGGAACATTATTAAGAAGTACTGTAAACAAAAAATGAAAATAAAAGCAAAGATAAAATCATTTCATAGTGAAACAAAATTAGCACAAGTTAAATCATATCACACTGTTATTATTAATTAAGGAATTATCAATTAACAAAATTTCTGAGCCGACAGGAAATTACAAACAAAAAAAAACTAAACAGATCATTTGAGATAAGGACATAACACATGATTGTCAGCACCTACTAAAATATTATCTTGAAGTTTAGATACCTCCTGTATTGTTAACAGATTGTTTAACTGGTTTAAATAAAATCATATTTGCAGTAAAACAATAAAATATATAGATACACAAAACAAGTATACCAAATGGCTTCCAAAGGAAATTACAAACAAGAAAAAACTAAACAGATCATTTGAGATAAGTGGGCATGGTACATGATTGTCAGCAACTACTAAAATATTATCTTGAAGTTCAGATGCCTCCTGTATTGTTAACAGATTGTTTAACTGGTTTCAATAAAATCATTTTTGCAGTAAAACAATAAAATATAGAGCTACAAGAAACAAATATACCAAATGGCATCCAATGTGATCTTTGAATATTACTGAATAATCAATGGTTGGTGAAAATGTCACTATGTAAATAAAACATCACAAACACAAAAAGGAAATAACTCCATCATCAACCTCAACAACAATGATCAAAGGATATTTTAATACTTAAATAAGCCGATATTAAAATATCTGCAGCGGGGTTTGCACAGCACCAACTTACAAGAAAAAATATTAATGGAATTAGTATGTAACCTGCTAAAGGGATTTGAGATGTAAAGTAATGGCATTTATAAAAGTTTTTATCTTCCATTATTAAGAAGTCCAGAAGAATACATTATTACCTCATTCAGGGAATACAAAAATGTATAGCCTATTCAAAGAAACTTGTAATTAAATGAAACCTACAATAGCCTGACAAAATAAATAGTCACAGTATTGCAGAGTACTTGTAGAAATGGTCTCACCTTATTTAGTCATAACATGGTAGTCATATAATTAATTTTAGGATAAATCGTAACTTTCTGATATTCAAATTGTTTACCCTCTCACCACATTACTAATCTTGACACCAGAGATTATTGCAATTTTTACCAAAGATATTAGAGCACAAAATATAATCCTCACAATCATTTAAAAGCATGACCAGCCCGTATGTATCTGTATAAACAATATTCCAGATACTCTCTCTAAAACAAATAAGTCACAAAAACAGGACCAAAACCTCATTATATGTTATTAAAAGCATTAAAAAACTGACACCTTTTAAAAAATAATTGTTTTTACAAAATTGGGAAAACAAGGAACGAATCCAAAACCAACCTACCCTGCCGAAAATATTACATTGATCCAATGTCAAAGTCACCATAATATTTACATTTCATTACTTAACAAAAATTTACAAGGTTTCCAAAGTACCTGTCAGAAATCACATTTCAGAAAACGGAAAATTTAGGAACAAACTACGTGGAATGATAACAGAAACAAGATTCAATGAGATGGAAAACACAAGAAAACCCATTACGCCACCGAAATATGTAAGGGTTGAATGAACAAGGACATTTACTGTTTAACAGGTATGGCAGATACTAAATTATTCTCAAACCACAGGGTACCCTTTATTCCACACCTTTTATACTAATCCACTGACATTTAAAAATTGCCTGTCCTTTTTCAAACAAAAATAATAGAACACAAATCCCTTAAACCACAAAATGGTTTAATATAAAACAACAAATTTAATATAAAGAAATTTTATAATTACAGTGTTATAAAACTAAGTTATGTTGCTTTATTCTAACATACACTTTGCAGATCCGCATCAGGGTCACATTGTTTAAAATTTCTTTCTTAAATTAGTTGGATTACTATTTTTTTTGTGGTCAACGGGTTTTGTTTTTCATTATTTTGTGAATTTCACCAGTGCTCGTTTGTATATTTGGAAATGTAATTTAAATAAATAAAAAATTACTGCACACAGTAATTTATTATTTTAATTATCATGTAATCAAAAATAGCAATATAGTATTGGAAAAATATTTTTTTAAATATAAAAATTACTAAAAAATAATAACACTATCAACATAATCTGCCAACAGCAATATAGGAATGCACAATTATATTTCTCTTTTTGTACAACTATTGCATCATACTTTTGTAGTAAAGTGACCAAAGTCCATCATACTCCATACTCACACTTGCTCACAGAAGCAAATACTGGCATCAAAGGACAGGCAATTTACCAACATATGCTTTTAAATCCACTTTTCCTTCATCCTGTCCAAGCAAACTAAACAATCACCAATACTCTAGTGCAATTTTATTAACACAGTGCTCCACTTACCCGCCTCATTACCAAAGTACGATCTCCACTTTCCTCTTCATCGGGTGTAGGAGGTAATGGTCTGTTGGGTGCACCCCCACCTCCGCTCGATGAAGGTCCTGTTACCCGAATGAAATCATGAAACGTTAACTTATTTAACATTTAGGTGCAAATTGATTATAATTTATGTAACAATGTACTTTAGTTAAGCAAATATTTATTTTAAACAGTTGTAAGTCTGCCCCATTCAGAAAATTTTGAGTTTTTTAAATCTTGAATTTCCAAAAAAAAAGAAATATTTATATTAAACAGGTAACATGATATAGAACTTATAATAATTTCTTTTTGAGATCATCAATGCTGTATACTCGAGTGTAAACAAATCTAATACTACGCAAATTTCATATTTTAATACTTTTTTAAACAATGGTTCCTAACATATCTTCATAATTTAACCATACCAATACAGCTAAAAGTGTACCTTCTTGGTTTACCTTCTATTTTTTAAATATTTAACCTAAAATAATAATATTTATAATGTTTTTTTAATAGTTCCGGAAGTTATAATAAAAACTTATCTAAAAAAAAAAACAAACAAAAATTAATTTTCAATGAAAAACTTTATTAGCATTGCAAAGGACATTAAATTCATTAAATAAAATGTAATTAAAAGTCCTAAAAATATTATTAACAACAAATTTGTTAATTTAATAAACAATAATATTACCTTTAGACTCGTGAAGTATGGCTGCTTGACCTGCGTCCACGGGCCTGTAAGGAGAAAATTCCGGGCTGCATAAAATCAACAAAACCAAAAAGATAACGAAAAGAACAGGTTAGTAGTGTTAGAATCACAATATTCCATAGTTTTTAATACTATAAGGTACTATAATACTATAACTGGTACCAGATATTAGTGTTATTTTTATAATACTTTATTAGCAGTAATATTAATAGAATGTTTTTAATTGTACATTTTCGGGAAATAAATAAAACTGAACTGTAATGATTTTGTTACAGTTTGAAGACAGAAAAGCCTAATCATTATTTGCATTGAATATTGGAGCTTGTTTGCAATAACCGTAACCTAAAATAAATATAGTGATATATGTTAATTTTAGATTACACATAATATTAATTTTATATTATTACATTCAGCTGACCTCTGAACATAGACCAAATTGCCAATACTTTTATAACTAATGTTATGTGAAAACCAAATATGTGTTTTCAATATTAAAATGATCAAAATTCTGTATATCTCTGGTTATGCCCTATACTTTGTACCATGAAACTCTGTATTTTATCATTAGTTCTTTCAATGCTATATAAGAATTATGTTTTGGTCTTATAGTCAAAACATAGAAAATGTAGCAATAATTTTATTATTATTTTTTTTTTTTTTTTTTTTTTTTTATATTAAAGCGAAAAGCACATTGAGGCTATTATTGCCGCCCTAAATGTAAGTGTGAGTAAAGTGTTAAAGTTGCAAGTGTAGTGTGTGTGTGTGTGTGTGTGTGTGTGTGTGTGTGTGTGTGTGTGTGTGTGTGTGTGTGTTAGACTCTCAACAGGTGCAGCTAGTCTGCACCCCTCTGCGGGGCTTCATTATTGCAACATAGCAACCAGACCACATATTTAAATAATTACAATTGTGACCTATTTTTCTGTCTAGTGGTTCATCTACTCACCTCGTACAGGCTACAGCAGTTTCGAAACCTTACTGTTTCATCTTCAGGCCGTAGATGATTTGATAGGGCAATACACACGATAGGATTTGGTATTTCTAATTCTAATTTCTAAACCAAATTTTATCTCGTGTATTTTAATTGTGTAATCGTGTTTAGTGTTTGTGACATGTGTTATCAATGTTTTGTTTAACTTTGTGACAACCTCAACATTTTGAGATGGATTTGACATTTTGCCTGAAGATGAACAGTAAGTTTTCGAAACCGCGGTAGCCTTTACGAGATGAGTAAATAAACCACTAGACGGAAAAATAGGTCATAGTTCTAATAATTTTATCACTGAACACAGTTGGTGTTATAGGATCCTTGAACCATTATGAAATGTAATATTTAAGCAAACTGGTGAGTAATATTTAGTGCAAGTTTAACAAATCAGATAGAATGTTTTGGCAATAATCATATAAAACATGAAAAAGAACTTTATTCGGTATAGTGACACTTCTTAAACAAACGTGATCATATTTCCTGAGTTGTTAAAAGATTTAACTTTCTTAAAACAGATGCATACTCAAAATACTGATTAAAACTTTCAAATACCTAGCAAAGTTAAGATTACTTTCACAAACCCCTCTACATCTTTTCCCACAATACATGCTTGTATGAATTATAAAAACAACATTAAAGTGAATGTAGGTCCAAATTTAAGAAGTTTGGAATAAATGATAGCACATAATTTTACCACATCTGCTGAGGAAATAGACAATACAGGTGAAAAGAAAAGTGCCAGGTACAGAGGTCAAGCACTTGGAATTCTCACTCATATTCTTGGAAAGGAAGAAAAACCCTTAATACCTATTAATATAATCACCTATTAATATAATCATAAATAATCCTTGAAGAATATGCATACTCTTAAAAATTCTTCAGCAACAATTTACTAAGTTTCAATAGGAACTGTCCAAATAAAATGTTAAGTGTGAGATGAATGTTTTAACAATGTTATACATAAAATTTTAGAGACTGTTGAAAACACAGATTTATCAAATATTTCAAATTAATAACACTCGCATTAACCAATCGACTGCAATACAGTATTTAACAATAACAATCATTTGTTTCCAAAAACGTTTTTTCTGTAAAATAAAACACATGTGCAGAGCACACAAGTGGCATGTCAAAGGTCTTTAACAGTGCTCTTTGATTGAATGATTGTATTATTCATGACTGTATTATTATTTCTGTAGGCATATTATCTTAATTATATTATATTTCTGAAAGTTTGTGTGTTTGTTTGTTTGTTATTCAATCACGCTTTAACCACTGGACCAACTGTGATGAAATTTGGTACGAAAATGGTTTAGGTGTCTGAGATAAACATAGGTCTATTCCCGTTTTAAAAACCGTCATTATACTACTTACCCAGCCCAACATAATTATTAGTATTTAGTTTTGTGGCATGTGTTAACTGTCACAGTTTATTAATTATACTGTTTATTGGACATGAGATTTAGGTACTTGAGATGGACATAGACCTAATCCCATTTTAAGAATCTTAATCTGTGTTTTATTTATTGCAAAATTATTGCTTTTAATGTTACATTTTCAATTATTTTAGTTGAAATTTTTTTCAAAACTGACTTTGTTACTTTGTGTTGAATTTTCAATATTAAATGTAAAAAATCCCAACGCAGAGTGCAGATTATAATACGTTAAAAATTACTATAATTGTAAGTATTTTCTCTTTGTGAAAATCTGGCTTGCTTTATAGTTTATAGTTTTATTTTAAATTTCATTAGATCAAATAATCACAATCTGGTGTTTCTCATTTAAGACTTTTCAATGTTTTCAACGCAGAAATATAAATGTCTATAACATATACAATTTTATTAGGATACTTTAATTGTAAGGTAGTACATATATATTTATGTAATTACATTATATGAAAAAATGGTAAATATGCAGTGTAGCATGTCCTGGATTTTTCAATATTTTTGTTACTAAAACTCTTTATTATATGCCCAAAAGCAAGAATCCAAAATACAAAAGCGCGAAAACCACAAGAAGTATGATAAAAATCAAAAATAAAAGTGACCAACATAACCTCAAAATTGCTACGCGAAAAAGTCGGTAATGTGTTGTAGATCGGTAAAACAATAAAAATATGTCTAACACGGGTTTTGGGTGATAAGAAAACCATTTTTTTAAAAGAATACTATATAGCCTAACTGACACGGTTGTTAGGCCTAACACAGTGATGTGTGAAAAAACCTTTATATTTTTTTAAAGAATGCTACATATCCTAACTGACATGGTTGTTGGACCTATCATGGTGATGTGTGAAAAAAAACTTCATTTTTTTTAACGAGTACTCCATACCTTAACTTACAGTTGTTAGGCCTAACATGGTGATGTGTGAAAAAAACTTTATATTTGTTTTTTAAGAATACTGATGACAACTGATAATTCTATTCATAAACAAATCCATAAACTCTATTCATAGACAAGCAACAAGTCTAAAAAATCTAAATTCTGCACTCTCAGTATATTTATTCTACTCTCAAACAACCCTACATTTAAATATAGAATGGACATATGAATTATGTTAATGTAATGTTGTTTATGTTTAATTTATAAGTAATATAAAAGATTTATAGAAATAGCCAGTAGCGACTGTAGTAGAATACTGAAAATACAAAACACTACATAAATAAATCACTAATAAATTTAAAAAAGGTTTTGTTCAAAATTAAATATTTATGAGTGACTAAAAAATTTTCTATGGCATTTTGTTTTGTTTTCCTTCAGTTCATAAACAATGACAAATATAACATTGAATTAATAAAACCAAAATCTGTTTAAAAAAAACAGATTTTTTTATTACTTTTTTCTTACTACTTCAACAGATAAGAATAAATTAGTCTGCTAGTATTACTGTTGTATACTCATCGTTTAGGAAAGATCATTGAATGAAATTAATTTTTCCCAACTTACAGTGGTTTCGGTGGATCGCTTGCCAACAGTGTGCCATCGTTGCCTTGTCTACTGACTCCAGTAGTACCATCCTCATCTTCATCTTCCGAATCATCAGAATCTGAGTCCAGTATTCCTGTAGCAGTTGTCACCGACACCGCAGGTTTACTGCCTCCGTTCTGATGTCTGCCACCGCCTTGTCCACCCGAAGCCGGTCTCACTCCCAATTCATTTAACTGTGCCGCAAGCATGTCCAAGTCCTACGCATAAAAGTGTTAGGAATAAGTTGAAGTTTATTGTTTAAATGAGTGACAAATTTAATTTAGAAGTATACTCTATAAGTATAAAATATTAACCAAATACTGAAACTTTTAAGCAACCAACTGCAATACATGTCTGCATATGATAAAAATATTTATTACAAAATAGTTATTGCAAGTGGTAAAATAATTCTTACCATCTGTAATTTTGTTATTTAATATACTATATTTTAGAAATTATTCACATCTTTAAAATTTAAGCAACAACTCTAAACAGGAATTTATTGGCAAATAATGACCAATACATTTTGCTTTTTCAAGCTGATAATTTGAAGGTTTTAAAAGTTTAAAGTTAATAATTTCAGCTGTTTTTTCAAGGTTGTTTAAACAAAAGAGGCTTGAACATTTTTAGAAAAATAAAAAAGTTCAACAGATGACGGAGCGTGCCAAACTCTACTGAAATCAGCTGATACGTTTAATTCTCGATATACACAGACCCTGACAAGTCAAAAGCATTTCTGGACTTGGAGGACCTCATAATGAATACACTATCAAAACCTCAAGATCAACTTTTACACAATCTTATTGACGTCGGAACTGTATAGTAAGAAAAAACAAAATACTACAACCTAAATGGCTGTCCATGAAAACAAACCATATAATATGATAGGTGGTTTTTAAGGAAAGCCCATTTTTAAATGGTGGTTTGATCATTTAAAAATGAGCTCTTGTGCTCCTGGCATGCTTTGCATTCAAGAAGACATTGAGCTCATCGAGTGTAAGATATGATCTGTGATCCAATTCGTAAATGAATATGCCAGCCACAAATGTTCACCATTAAATCTGAAAAGTTTATGGCATTGTTACAATGAGTGATAGTTAAATTAGAAAGTACATGAAAATGTTCAAGAATGGGCATGTATACAACACGATGAGTTCCACTCCGGCCAACCTTCTGTAACCTCTGATGATTTGGTGCAAGCAGATGACAATAAAGTTCATGAGGACAAACATTTCACAATTTCATCATTGCTCCTTCCATTCCCACAAATTACATCAGTTCTGTACACCATCATTATCAAAAAAATTGATTTACAGAAAATTGTGTTCTCGACTTAATTCTGAGCATCACAAAAACAAAGCTTGCAGGATTATTTTTGGTTTGGTACAATCTTGTTGAACCACACTGTTAAGGAAGACGAGACAGATATCTCATGCGACTCCTAGCTTCAATGGAATGGCAACATATCTGCAGTCGAAGTGAAAGCCACACATCCTCAACAAGAAAGGTTACAGCAATTGTCTTTTGACAGAAAATGGATCTTGTTAGTGGATTTTATGCCCCACAGCACAATAGTCAATTCTGTTGCATACTGGGTAACCTCGAAAAACTTACGGAACGCCATACAAAACAAGCAGCATGGTTTATTATCTGCTATTATGATTTCTCTTCACAATAATACAAGTTCACATGTTTCTGCACTACTTAAGGTCTAATCAAATCTTGAATCCTATTGAATATGTGAACTTTAAATTCTATCATTCCTAATAATGTATATTCAGCAGCAAATATTTTTTCAGCATGTAACTTACATATTGCAATATTGTTAATAATAACCACTAATAATTAATAGTTCTATATTTACCACAGCATGAAAAATTCATATGTTAAATAGGCATTAGTTAATTTAAAAACTGAAGTATTTCAAAATCAAATACTAGAAATTTTAAATTTAATTATGATGAATAATTAAGAAAAAACTGTCCAAACTGCTTAAAATAAAAATATTAAAATGTAGGATTAGTATTAGATTTAACATCAAATTTTGTATTAAATGGTAAAATAACACGTTTTCATGGCAGTGAAATTATAAGTTTAAATAAAAAAATACATAATTCAAAATATTGAAACAGTAATTTGCCAAATTTAAGAGTGCAAACAAAACAAAAATTATCTAATAAAAAAATAAAATTATAAATGAAGCTGTAGGAAATAAGTGAATTTTATAGCAGTTTAAGCAAAAAAATGTGCAAGTAAAAATATTACTGAGATAATAATTATAATGAAAACTAATGTACTGATTTTATTACACATTCATTGAAACATATTATGCAGATAAAGTATGTGAAAATATTAAATACACTTCAAATCTATAAAAGAAGGAACACATTCACAATTTTAAATAATTTACCACAATCATTTAACACCATAATTATTACTGTAGTATGATAAAAAATATGTATTACACTAAATTTATACATATAAAATATAATTAAATGCAAAGGGTTTGTAAAATCTACAGTGATAATTTAAGATTTAAACTAAAAACAAAACGAAATTAATATGAAGGAGATATCCTTACCTCAGGCCTTCTTGGCGGCAGCTATCACGAGAACATGAAAAAAAGAAAAAAGAAAAACCAGGGTGAAACAAAGCAGACAGATAAAGAGAAAAAGAAAGAGCCGCAAATAAAATTAACAGAAACATTAAAATGCTAACGGCTATGCTGGGTTAAGGGGCTAGCACTAGTTCTCGGAAATCTACAGGATTTTGTTTTATGCTATGTCTTAAAATATGGATAGCAATAATTACAAATTTAAATACTTCAGGTGGAGAAATACATAAAAACACAGTATTAAACTTGTAACACAGAATGAACAAATAAAATTAAAAGTTCATACTTTTATTAATAACAAAAACAAACTGTAGATCTAAATACAATTAATTCTAAAAATAGACACTAACAGAAAATTAGCACCTGCAAACATCTCCAAGCATTAAGTGGGAGACAAAAAAAAATTATTTATTCAATTTATAACAACAGTAAAATTGTATGAATAGCAATTACATGTAAAAAAAAATGAAAAAAACCTTTGTAGTGTGATTATAGTAGTGATTGCTCCTGTGTTCAGTGTTTAAATAAAAGCACAGCAGTGACAGAAAGTTTGTGCATTTTTTCTTTTTGTGTAGCAACTTAATTCAAGAATTCAATAAACTGACAATACTACAGACAAAATTCATGAAGAGAAACCACTTAGGTGTTATGCACACTGAGGGAGTATTTTGTTGCAAGCGTTTGGGTGTCAAAACAATTTGCTGGAAACGACCTCTCCAGGCTGCTAACAAATCGGATCCTGAACACTGAGGGAGCATAAGTTGCAAGCAGGGTCAGACACTTAGTGCGCGGAAGCAGTTGTCTGCTTTTTGTTGTGATGTTGTCTTCTTACAAATAAAGTTTATTACGGCAGGGATAAAGAGAGAGTGAATTTATCGATGCAGACAAATTATAGTATTAGTTGAGACCATTCCAGAAATCTACAATGAACATTGAAAGACCACCACAGAAAGCCACTGTTGTTATACAGTTTGGCAATTTTATCCTTGACAGTCATAACAAAATTTTAAAACTCAGCAAACTTATGCGACAGTAATTATAAAAACTTGCTCAGATCTAACTTTAGTTCCGATATGAGTCCCACTTTTGATTAACTGGGTGAACTCAATGTTTATAATCCACTTTAGAGTCCAGTATTTGGACAAATTGCCACAAACAAAACCACCTCATTACTTCATCACACATGCTTGCATCGATTATTCTAGTCGACTGAAGCATAACACGATGCTTGAAACAAAATGCTCCCTCAATGTGCGTGCACCCTAACTGAATATGTACTTGGTCTAACAATGTAGTGATAATCTTCTAGAAGAGCAAAGTATAAGAAACAGTAAGACTGTGGTTTGAGGAAATGATTTTAATCTTCAAAACAAACCTTTTAAACAACAGTACAAACTTTGCTGTAGTGTATTTTTATATTAAAATTTCAAATGAAAAAGTTATTCCTCCAATAAATTATTTATTTTGATTTTTTTATTCTCCAGCTTGTCAGCAAAAAGGTTTTTAAGGTAACTTATCTCCAGACCTGATCCAGGCTCTTATACTGGGCACCCAGATATCTGTTTAGTGTCTGTTTTGTAGGGGGAGGTACTTTATAAGGTCACAACACTCCCCACACAATCTTCCCACAAAAAATTAGGCTTTTTTAATATTTTAATATGAAGTAGGTGCAGCTTCATTGACCTTGCATAAACTGACTTTGACTGCTTCCTTGTCAAATGTAACATATTGATCACCTGCACCTCTTTCTATCGCAAAGACGAATATGAAAAACCCTTCATTATCAAACCCATCATATCCCTTGCTACATGTTGATTACGTATAGTAAGTTAAGAACACTACATGTATTCAGAACATGTAAATATATCAGTTTAAAAGAAAAGAGATACTAATTCTTGATTAATTTAGATATAATAAACTTTTGTTTTTATAATTTTAATGATGGGATATTTAAGTTTTATAACTATTCATTTAGATGTTTGCCATCATTTGTGTATATAGAAACAATACACAGCACTGCTAGAGTACAGATCAACTCTTATTCCCACATACCTAACTTAAAATATCTAGGAACGTTACTCTAAATGCCTATGAAATAAACAAATGTAATGAGTTTTTGGTGACTTTTGTTTTCCTGATCACAAAAGTTTTTTTCTGACTAATCGGGGGGGGGGGGAATTAGCTGTTTTTTCCTTAGATTTTTAGTATTTAACATTTACCTAGGCATCTAGACTTATGTTCTAGTTGCATGTTTAGGTTTTAAGTTAAGCACTTGAGAAGAAGAATTGATCCATTCTCTCGCAACATCATTTTCGTATAAACTGTATTTCGGATTGCAAATGTCCAAATAAATAGTACCAATAACATTAATATACTTTTACCAAACAAAAATATTTTTTACTACAATGGTATAATTTTTTTCAAAAAACTTATGTTACGTATATAGTATAAATTTTATTCACCTCACCATGTATATATATATATATATATATATGTATATATATATATATATATATATATACATATATATAATATATATGGTGAGGTGAATATCACTCAAAAAATTAATTTCATTACACTTGCATTACAAATAAAATTGACACAAATAATTAGTTTACTTTTTTAATTTCTACCAGGAGATCGGATTAACCAAATATTTAAACTATATACCATTTCTGACCTGTAATACAGGAAAATAAAAACTCTTATTTAAATAATAAATCAATATCTAGTGAGCATGAACTAAAATGATATTACGTTTTGCTCTCAATGAATACCATGCACGATAAAGGATAACTAAAGCTCACCATGGGTTTGAAAACATGCGAATTTCTCTGTTGCTGCGAAGGCTGAGATTGTTGTATAGGCGGCTGTGGTTTCTGAGGTCTTTCCTCTCTTGGAGGCGGAGGTAGTGGCCTTGAAGGTGGGTGTGGATCAGGTACAACTATAAACAATTTAGATAACTATATCTCACAAATGGTTTTTACGTGTACGCAATGAACAAGTTCATAAAGTTTGTCAATTGTAATTTGGTGGTACATACGTGAAGCTGTAAACACTACTAAGATATTTTTTAATTACATTTACTCAATTCTATCTACAACCAATATAACTTCTACGGATTTTAACTCTCTGACTTGTCAAGCAGGTTATAATATGACTCAAGAAATAATATATGATTAGTGACTCAAGAAAAAATATATATGATTTTGTACGTTCTGTCAGATGAGGCACAAAAAAACAACTGTCCTAGAGCATTCATTACAGTACAGGTGACATTAGATCTCAAAATGTGCACTATACCTGTTTTTTCACATTCTGGTTATTGGAAAATATAGAAATAAACTCAACAGTATTCTTAGAACTTCAACACGTATTCAACAGTACTTTCAACATTTGAAAATTTATAACACTAAATTTTAATGGTCTTAACTATTATTATTATTATAATAGTACATTAAAAAAAATATTTTACTCACATTTTTGAAAGTGAAAATATATACAATTATACTTACCAATAAGACGTTGAGGTATTGGTGGCCTTGACGGAGGTCCGGGTTCAGGAATTTCTTCCCTCTCACCTTTGTCACGTCCATGCTTCGTCTCCTTTGTTTCATTTTGAGTCAACGTTCGTCCCTCCTAATAACAATGCAACAACAACGCTCGCTTTATTCTTTTTACATTACCAATTTTATTATATTGCATAAAACAGTAAAATTAGTAATAAGCCAACTTAAATGATCAGATAAATACAATGAAAATATTATAACATTTACTTCTGCTGTGGCAAATATTTAAACAGAAAATATTTTACAATTATTTTTCCGCCATAACGGGTATTTTATTTATGCAAAAAAATCTTGTATCATCACATCCGTTACATGTCTTGCAGTAACAGTTTAAATAGCCCCTCCCATTGTGTGCAACATATGAATGTATTATCATGTACACAGCTTTTTGTTTAAATATCTGCATGAACATGTTTACATAAACTAACAAAAATGTTTTTTTTAAAAGATGACTTAGCATCAGATTGATTCCTGACTCCATACTAAAACAACAACTTGTATAATTCAGCTTTAAAATTAAACAGACAAATTTATAATACGCTAGAGTACATCAATTGCAATTGCCATGCTATGATGATTTGCATCATCACACACTTATTACAGAATAACTTTACTGGTCACGCAAAACCACACTTGTCATTACACAAATAACAGTTCATTTTATTTGGATAATTTAACTCGTCATGTACCCAGTTCAGAGGTTAATACAGTGATACCCCAGCTTATGGTAGACATGGAAAATGGGTCATATCTGACAACGGTCTAATTCACGGAATGAAAAATGACCCGCATAACAGTTTAGGTTTCGGATAAAGGGCTGAACATACTATAAGAGCATTTTCATTATGTTAAATTATTTCTAAACAGATGTATGAGTATAATAATAACATTGTGCTGTGCTACAGAAATAAACACTGTGCTGCCTTAACACAAACAAGCCTTTGATTGATGGATGTTTGATTTTTGTAGGGCAATAACTTACATGATATTTCTTAATTTTCTGTTCTCAGAATGCCCACTCCTATTCCCTTTTCTGTCATTGTACCTAATTTTACTTAGTGTTGTATCAACTCTTTTACTGTGCATTTGTTAGCCAGTTAAAGAATTTAAACAGTTATATTATCATTTTACATACTTTTTATTTTTAAATTTAACAAAACAAAAAGTGTCTGTGTGTGTTTCAAACTGTTCCTGTTTTGACTTTTTTTTATAATATTAATTAAACGGGTACCAAAAGAAGTTCTTGTGATAGTGGAAGTAAAAGACCCACTTTGACCATTGAACTAAAAAAAGCCGTACAAACTAAAAAAATATACAGTATTACAATATACATAAATATAGTAAATATACAGTATACAGGATGTCCTGTGTGTATATGTGACATAATTACATCTGTATGAAATTAGTGAAAGTGTGACTTCTGTTCTGTAAATTTTTATCACTCTTCATCTCTGACATATTAACAGTGACTTATGAATTATTTTGTTCTATGTAACAAATTAAAATGTTTTCCATAAATCTCTATTGTAAATGCTGACTCGCACAGCAGTCTGTTTCTTAGTTCTGGAAAGAATTAAGACTGTTAACCAGGGTACCACTGTATATTATAAAGAATACTCTGTTCCTCATTTCAAAATGTTCATGCATACTTCAGTAGATCACATTTTCAGAACTTTTAATAATATATTGGCCAATTTGAACCAATCATTATTTGCTATTATAACAATTTATTCAGACATTTTGTCATCATTTGTATGCATTAAGCAAACCTTGGTTTTTTCTGGTTTGGCCATTAAGGATTTGTTCTGAGTGTTTTTCCTAGTTTTTAGAAAACTAACATAGGCCTACGCATCTAGGCTTTTGTTCTTATTGGAGGTTTAGGTTTTAAGTTTAGACACATAATTTCAAAACATCTTATACTGCTTCACGTACACAGATGATGGCAAACAACCGAATAATAACATAAATATTCATCATTAAGTAAAATTTTAAAAACACAATTTGCCATTTCTTTGTCATGGATGACATGCAACCCTACGAGTGTATTGCAAATTTGAAGCAGTAGAGGCCATCACACTACTATCACAGTGAAAAAGTTATTTATTTCATGACTAAAGATAATGAATAGGAAAATTTGGTTTCAGTGGGTTTTTTAACAATGTAGTTTACAAGGTAACGATGGAGACCAATAACTACATTAGGTGCTGATCTAGACCAATAAGTCTGTGCTGGGAGACAATTCTTTTTTGGAAAATGACATTTTTATTTATGAGAGACAATATGTGGTCGTTATCACCTGGCAGAAGATACACCTGCAAGAAGTATTATGAGACAAGACCAACCCCACCCCACCAACAAGGATGTGGTAAAGCTACAATATTAAAAGTTCTCAAGATAGTGATCCTAATTAAAACATTAAAAAAATTAGGAATGGCGGCAATTTTGTATTCATTACACAATAACCTGCAATAAAGTTATTAAAATAGAGAATGAAGTTCACATTTTATACAATCATTTTTGATATTACATAAATTATAATAAAAAAAATCAATTAAAATAAATAATTTCTTTTATATTTCTTATTTCACAACAGTCTTCCTGCAATATTTATATTAACAAAATTGATTCTTTTAATATATATTTTATTATTTTTAATTTAGCCTCTGTGATTACTCTTAAATCTTGGGTTATTGGTTCGAAGCCCAAACCCATCTATATTCACAGTTATAATCACATAGATATCAGAATTTAAAAATAGAATAAAAAAATGTATATAATTGTTTTACAAACAATTTGAAAGGAATTTGTAATTTCTAAAGTTCTCTGGAAAAATTCTCCTCACTCAATTCACAATTAAAAATATATGACTCATATTACCTTATATTGCAGCTCAGCCTACTTGAGTTTTATTTTAAATTTACCAGTCATAAATTTCATTAATGAATTGAAATTCCATTCCAAACATGTACATTTCTTGTTAGGCGCCAATCTTATTTATTTATATTTAATATTTATTTAATACCAACATTTCTTTTATGTATAATAATAATTATACATAAAGGGGGCATAAATGCCCGTACATAGTCACTTATTCAATGTTATGTTTTACATTTTAATATTTAGTAGCCTACTTCAAACAAAACTTTTTCAAAATACTTCTTTTTTTTAATTGTAACCATATCTGCCTTCTGTGTTTTATCTTCACAGTTTCACTGGTTTATCTATGGCCTGTACTTAACCCATACCTTCTAATATTTTATAATTTAAACGAATCAAACAAATAACATTCAAAAGTGATACAACAGCGAATTCAAACAACAGCGAATACAACAATGATTCGAATCTAGATAATAAACTTTAAACACGTCTGACTTAAAAAAAAAAAACATTACAAAATTAATTTTTACTTCTTCTTGCTAATCAACAAAGAATTGAAAATGTCTCAAAAATTTTATATATATCCTGGAGTTATATATACCCTGAAGAGAGGGAAGTGCCTCTCTGTGTTCAGGAGCCACAGCTTAAGAACTAAGAATTAAACACTAAAATTTAAAAGCAAACTACACATGTACACTATAGTTTACACCTGGTGTTCATAGGTGTTAAACACTATAGTAATTTAAATGTGTTCATGGATTGTTTATTAATTATACTTAAAGCATTTCAATATTATTTTCTTTTTTGTTTTGTCTGACACTTATAAATCTTTTAGATCATTCGGTAATAAATTAAAATATTTTATTGCAGTACAAGTTATGATGAGTTTACAAGTGATGATTTGAAAAGCTTCTTTAGTTTTTAGTTTATAAGCTAGTTTTGTAAGTTTAGCTCCTGAGAACATTGAAGTTTTTCTTCACTCTTTCAGGAATATGCATCTCCTCTATGGTGAGATGTATGCTAAATAAGCAAATATACAATTTTTTCACATATATGGTTTTTTTTGTGTTTTGGATATGCAATGTCCTTGCTTCTTGATCTGCTGGCAGAGTTACAAAAAGTAATACATAAATATTTACAGTGGAACATAAACACACTTGGCTTCATACAGCTCTTCAATAGTTGGAATATTATTGTTATTTAACAACTTAATAAATTTATTTTGTAGATTTACAAATTGTTTAAATACTGATATATGTGCATCACCCCAAATAATTATACCATAGTTAAGAAAACTGTACACATATGCATAATAGACAGTTTCTAAAACTTAAGCAGGTAGGTAACGCAAATTATATGCTAAGGTAAGAAGTATCTAGCTTTTTTTATTACATACTATATATGAATATCCCACTTTAAATTATAATCTATGAAAATACCTAAATATTTACATTTATTTATGTATAAACATAAATATAAATCCTCTACCTGAATCTGTTGGAAATTCCTTCGCAACGTGTTGTCTCCCGGTGCTTGTACGATGGAAGAAGGTTCTCCTGCTATCTCTGGTTCCTCTTCATTTTCACTGCCACTATATCTATAGTCTTCTCTCTCTGTAATACCAAAAACATTGTTTCACAAACCGGAGCCAATTAAAAACTTTACTTAAAATCACTTATAAGTTTAAACTTACAATCCCAGTACTCCTCATTCTACAAACCAATACGATCCCCTCTAGTTAGCCTAGGGTTCCACAACCCATTAAGCAGAAAACAAAACAAATGCAAGTGACTGGTTCTTTTGGAAACGCATTTTATCCCACATTTTGGAGGACTGGATTTTATCCCTGAATCACTCAAAGCATTTTCAAGTGTGATAGCCTATTTTTACTTTTCATTAAAAAAAAAAAAAATACGTTTAGTAAGAAATTTCACCCAATCCTAACTAGTCTTAGATCCACTAGTTGTGATGCACTGGTTTGTGCAAGTGAAGGTTCTATTGAACACTTATATCAAATATCAGTAATACTTCGTTCAAAACATACTTTTTAAATAATTTTATTGTCCATTTTATTTAGAAATTGAATTTTTAACATAACCTCAATTGAAATGACATTGAAGCAATAGCAAAATCAGCTGTTTAGAAATATTCATGATTATATTTTTACATATACAATAGCACGCAATGTGCTTAATATACTATTATATGCAATATGACATTGGCACGCATCACGCAAAATCCAATATTACAACCAGCCCTAAAACATGATACATGTTAAAAAACACACCTTTCTCCTGCTTCCTCTTCTTACACCTGTCAATGTGATCCTTTAACTGGATTCGCACTTGCCGTTCAGTAGGTTGGTCCCGTATGAAAGGATGTTTCAACAGCTGCTCTGTGTACGGCCTCTGATGATAGTCCTTAACTAATACAGTTTCGATGAAACCTACATGTAACATAAAAATACAATTGCTATTCAATATTTCATACTTAAAGTGGTCAGGAAAATATTCGAATCATCGAGAGTATGTGTGTGTGTGTATATATATATATATATATATATATATATATATATATATATTTTTGGTGTTTAACGTCCGACTATTGTGCACACTTGGGCTAATGCAGACGATGGGATGATTTATAGCGTATGAAAATGCCAAGCCCTCGCCGGGAATCATACCCAGGTCCTCAGGGTGAAAGCCTACTACACTATCCACTAGGCCACCGAGGGCTATATATATATATATATATATATATATATATATATATATATATATATATATATATATATATATATATATAGTTTAAAACAGAGGTTGAAAAAAAAAGGAAAATTAAGGACGTGTTTATTTAACAATTTATAGTACAGTTGATACATAACGTTTTTGTCCACCAGAGAAAGAAACGTACATCATTGTGATTTTGACGCACTCATCATGATGATGTAGAGTAACATCAACTCTACATAAACAATACTGCACTTGAACAGTTTTTATAAGAAATGACGGACACCTGAGGCCTCTATTATCATTTATTATCTAAACATTTACTCACCCTATTTAGTCTGTACAATTAAGTACAATGTTTTTGTTTAACAGTACAGTTTATCTATACATCAACTATGTATCACAGACACTGGTTTCCCATTTCATAATAACAGATAAGCTATATTTTATCAGTAAGTAAATGTGTTTGAAATGATTGGTTTATACAGTCCTTGATTGCAGTACAAATTTATGATCCAACAAATAAACAATATTGTGCCTACACAGTATAAACAAGAAATTTACCCAGTTAGTACGATTACGATAGGCCGAGTATGAGTTATAGTGGACAATGAGCTTCCCATAAAAGTACTACATACAGACTTAACGAACCACAGTAAAGCCCATTTAAGCTGGATTACTATATGCTTAATTGTATATATCAATTATATAAAGACATACCATGGAATTTTTTCGCCCACTTTTTCGATTTAAGTCGTGGCGGTGGATTTCTTGGAATTAAGAAAAGTGCTCTCATTGGATGTAAGTCACACAATGGAGGTTGTGACTCCGCCATTTCTAATGCAGTGATACCTATAACAACACAGTAGTACTCGTTAACATTATATCTACACACATATTTTTTAAATTTCAAAAAATTAGAATATCTTGAAATTTGGCCTAGCAAAGAAGTTTGTTCATCCGACTAACCACCGAGAATCATTCATGGCCAACAGGGCGATCCTGTGTCATAAAAGATTAATTAAACTAAACTTACAATTGTGTAACTGATAATTTGACTTTAAAGTCCAGATACTCGCCATGACGACACTTTAGTAGTCTGATGCACCATTTTTCAAGTGGGCATGATTAATTGCTGAGTCACAATAAGGACTATTTTATAGGTCTAATGCTAAGACATTCAAGACAAAGCAATGCTTTAAATAACACAGTTGTATTTTAAGATTTCATTTGTGTACAGTGCAAAATACTCAAAAAAAATATTTTTTTACTAAATTTTTTTTTCTTAAGAACTACTGAAAATACAGTTCTGGAACCTATTAAAACTATTTTTTAGATCAAAAACTATACAAAACTAGTATACTTACCTAAAGACATCGGTTTTAGATACAGATCATGGAATATTGTTGTTACAGTTAAGATTCACCTTGTATATGTAATTAAATAGTTGCTGTAGAAGTACATGGGTAAGACTCACCTAAACTCCACAAATCACTGCGATTATCATAAGTTGCATCCGGATTCTCATCACAAGCAATGACTTCCGGAGCCATCCAATAAGGAGTACCAATGAATGTGTTCCTTCTTCCTATCGTACGATCTAACTGGGCTGATACACCAAAATCAACTGAAAACAAAATGCTCATGTTTTTATCACTGTTGCCAACTTTCCTACCACTTGTCCATAAGACTTCATCAAACTATGTTAAAAAAAAATTCCAGCACAAGGTATGCAAACATTAGGTTAGGTTAGGTTAGGTTATCTGCTGTTTGATTAAATCCCTAAATTCTGACTGTATGGCAAAACGGTTCAATCACTCAGCATCAATTCGTATATTATGATGATGACCAGATACAGAAGGGCTCACCGTTTCCATCAGTAATGTAGCATATGCTTGGATTAAATCAATCTGCATCGATAACAGCCCGAAGCAGTATCAAACCATGTGTATAAATAGCACATGATGTATCCAGCCGTCAAGAAAAAATTCTAGAGAATTCTAAAACAATAGGTCATACAAAATGTTCACTACATGCTCACAATTGTTTAATGAACCTTCGTATCGGCCTGTTATGCAAATGTGAAGTAAAAAATGCTTACAACTAACAAAATGACATAGTGCTGTTAGTTTGTATCACTCAAATCCAGGTAGGTATATCTGCAATAGCTTATATTAACATTTAGTAAGACTAAACAAGAGATTAAACACTCATTTATAACTCAAATATTTTTTCTTATATGCATATATTATTCAAAGAATTCATATTTCAAAATTGTTATTTTATTGTCTGTTTATCTGGTTAAATCTAAGTAATTTAAACATTTAAATTCCATGTATGCAGGTACTATTGCATGTTAATTATTTATGTTTTAATTCAATTTCAAAACACATGTTAAGTAATGTAGAATAGTTCAGCCTAACTCATATGTCTATTAGCCTAAACAAATTATAAAATTGATAATGCCTTGAAGGCTAGTTTACACATGAAAAAGCAAAATTATTATTAAGAGCCATGTTTCAATAATTTTAGGGCTAGTTCAAAAAATAAGACCAAAAACTGGGCAGTTCCTGCTTATGGCCTGCCACAAATAACCCCAGGAGGAGGGTTTAATAGGCTATTACATTAACCTAAATTTCTATTACTAATTGGGAGGAGCAGGCATGCCATTTTTTACCTTTTCTGACCCCCCCCCCAGGGACAAATGCAAAATTTTAATTTTTAATTTAATTCTATAGTACTCTCAATCTCTCCTTTTCTTCAAAAAAAAATTTCTAATACAATCGACCTCGTATATAACACGATTGAAGGGGCGAAACGTATATGAGCGCTGTAAAAGAGAGAACGTTGTTGTTGTAACCGAGTTTACAGTAAACAAGTTTGTAAATTGCAGAAATACTGTATGTAGTGGAGGAAAAGCATACTTTTTACTGTATACATAGTCAATGGCTATTTTATTACAATTTATTACATATATTACATATTTTGAAATATATTTTAGTAAAAACTAATAGAAAATAAGTATTGTACAGTCTAGTATGAATACATCCAACACAGTGCATACACTGTTGTGAGGGTTCGTGAGATTGAAATTTTCCTCCCACTAAGTCATACAGAGTGTATGTGTGTAAGAAAGAAAATGCTTTTACAGGAACAACACAATTTACATTGTATATTTAGGATGTCAACCTTTATTTTAAAAATAGAACACAAATTGTATTTCAAGTGAGAGTGACTGTAGGTCAGCAGTTTAGAAAACTGCTAAGAGCACCAGTGGGACAGAGAGAAAAAATGTGCGAGTGAGAGGTCATGTCCCCACTCTGTCATAGCTCCTCCTTTTTCCTTCACTATCGCTGAGTAGTAACAGTTTCTAGACTCAGATTGTCAGATTCTGTGTCACTGAACTGTTGGAGGGAGCTGGAGGAGAATTCTCTTACATACGCGAGAAATTCTCGTGCAGGCCATTTACCAAGTGGCTGACCTAAACAGCATTGTGACAGCATTGTATCTGAGTTCACAAAGCGTTGTAACCAAGCCTAAAATACACATACATTTAATACAGAATATTGGGGACATTATGAAAATAGCGCTATAACCGAGTTAGCGTTCTGAGGATGTTATAGCCAAGGTCGACTGTAATAGTAATAATAATAAAATTAAAAAAGGGGGCTGATTAATTCCGGTTGGCCACCATTGTATTTAAAATTCAATGACGTTCTTACATATATAGCACAAACCACAATGCACTTGGGAGGACATTTTGCATTGCTGGTAAGAGAGATAAGGAAAGAGGACACTTTTACATTCTTTCATTCTACAAACATTTACTCTCTAATCTGACTGGGCGGGGAAGTGCAAAGCTGTATGTCATCAGAAAATATGAGTATTATTTGCATTTCGTGCTTGTAATAGTATTTGTGTTGGCTATTTGGTTTTGATAATTTTATTGCCTATAGCAGACTCTAAGATGTAAAATAATCTTATTTATTTGTCTGCTAGAATATTGTATACTTACAGATATATTTTAAGAGATATTAAATGATATTTATTTTTACAAAACATCTCATTTTATTTTCAATCTGATATTACCTAGCAGTTCGAAGATCAACAGACCTCGCAATATGTTCTTAATTAATTGCCTGGCCACTGCTTCATGTCAAACCTTTTGGCATTCTTGTAACCTTTTCCGCCAATTTAACAAATAACCATAACATTTTTGGAAAATATTACTGAGCAAACTTTATGGGAAATTATATGCTCTTTCTCCATGAAGTGGTCAAAATTATGATAGGTCTTGCCATTCAGCCAGTATTACCAAGAAATAGTCAGAAATTCTACACTCGTCATTGTTAAACCAATCACCACCATCTCGAAACGGAATGAAAATTTTACACATATATCTTTTGGGTTTTTTACAAGGAACCTTTGTATCAAATTTCAAAACAATGAGTCAATATGTTTTACACAAATTGTGTATAATCATCATTTAATCAGAGGCCTAGTCATGGAAGTAAATGGGAAAAAATCTTACACATATGACATTTGGGTTTTATACAAGATACCTTTGTACAAAATTTCATAACAGTCAATCAGTTTGAACAAAAATGCTTAGCAAACAAACACAAACCAAATGCCGAATGGTCAAGTTAAAACTTACCTAGTTTGACTTCAGCATTGTCCGTAAGCAGCACATTCTGCCCTTTAATATCCCTATGTATTACTTTGTTAGTATGTAAATAGGACAGTCCTCTTAATATCTCCCTACATATGTACGCTATCCACTCTTCCTTTAAGGATTGCCCTTTGGTAGACTTCACTAGATCTGTAACAGAGCCTGCTCCGCAGTACTCCATCACCAGCCACAGCTGGTCATCTTTACCAGGAGGTGATTTCTTTATGAACGCTCCATAATATGTGGCAATGTTGCGATGATTGGAATACTACAACAAAAATAACACTTACTTCATACAATTTATTAAATTTCAATATATACAGTAAGTCCTGACTGACTCATAATCAATGTACAACGAAAACTATGATAGCTAGGGACTTGAAATTTTCATAATACCTTCGTACTAACATGCACTGAGAAACAATTCTCCAATATTTAACCCCTAAGGGGGTAAAAAGGGGGTATAACAGTTTTTATTGGAAAGAATGTTTTTAGTCTAACCTTCTTAAAACTTAACATAATTATGTAAAAAAGGGATAGCTTATTCATTTGTTTGTACTTCAGAGCAACAAATAAGCTAGACCTAATTTTGCAAAAAAATTTATTTTCTTTCTTAAAAAATGGCTTTTTTAACTATCAGTACAGGTAACTACACCTGTTGCAATATTCCGTTGAAAATTGAAATTCTTTTAACTCAGGTGAACAAAAGGGTGACCACACACTGGAAGAAACGAAATGACCAGGTGAGTTATTCTGCTTCTGACAACCTGTCTTGAGACAAAAATATCTTATAAAAAATATTTTGCTTTTAGACTTTCTCGACTGGCCCAAAGCAATTTTATATATTCTTGCTGGTCATTTCTTTCTTAAAATGGACAAAGTGTTCTGGTGTTAGTCTACAGATTTTTATATTGCAAGTTATGAAATTGAAATGCCAATTCACAGTTTGAATTCATTAAATTAACAAAAAATAAAGCTTGTTAAGTTTTCAAATTTAATATGAGCAATCAAAAGGGAATTTTACAATTTTATACAGATGACCAGTGAGTTTCTTACACAATATAATTATAGTAGACACACGACAATCCGACACATATGGGACCAGGATCCTGTCGGATTATGGATTACTGGTAGCATCATTATAAAAATGCTAAATAACCTCTCAGGAAAGGGTAAAACAAGGTAAGAACTGTTCAAATGGTTTACAAACAACAAACCATTTTAATACACATGTTTATTTGTTGCGTTATAGGATCGGTTGCAACAGCTTTCATAAATTGTTCAATCTTATCTTTATTTTTCAAAATATAAACAGTCGGTTGTGCAATCTTGTAAATGCTACTTAAAACTGCCGATGATTCTCCCCACGCATGTCTCTGAATAATCGCCCACTTTTCAGCTACCGTTAACCTTTTCGGCACAACCTGAATTTAATTACATAATAATCTTTAAGAGTTTGGTATTCATTTCTTGCTTTCAAAATTGTGGTGTTCAAAATTTCAAATCATTAAAACATTTTTTTAATCTGATTTTGCCATTGAAATCAGCATTAAAATCTGTATAAAATGTCATTTTTCAAAATTAGTACTAAATTTTAAATATTTATAACGTGGTGAGAAATACTTCAATTTCAAATTTTCAATAACATTAAAAATTTTACATGCTTTCGCTTTTTAGTCAACTGAGGATCTATTGTAAACACACGACACAGTTCACACAATCAGTACACTACATAAAATTACTGCATAAACAAAATTAGAATTAAATGTACAAGACATAATGAACCTTATAACACTGTCTTCACTAACAATAAACAAACAACTGATTTGGGTTCAAGTTTTGACAGGAAAGATGAGTTATTCCCTGCCCCTCCAGCCATGAATATGGTCACACTATCTCTCGCACTCATGAGAGATATTGCCACCGAGGTGTTGTCGGATTATAGAACATGTTGGACCAAAGAATATTGGACTATCGAGAGTATAAACAAAATACTAACAGGAAGGGTTTGATGTCAGCAAAGAAGTTATTATCTTAGGTAAGTAGTTATTTTTAATCAATTACACTGTCCAAATTAAATCTACGATAATAGGTTACAGAACACATAAATAAAACTTCCAAGTTTTTTAGAGACAAGACAAAATTCCGAAGATTTTTGTTGTTTTGTTTACCATAACACCAGACCTTGAGACAAATGTCTTGGCATAATAATAAACCATTTTAATACCAGTCTCTGACAAAAGTCACTCATCACCTTCATATGCGGCTAGCCTAGCAGTTGCCTATACCTATCAAGATCTATCTTTCACATTACCACAAAAATATTTCCTTTAGTGACAAAAATAAGAACGTATAATAACATCACTTAAATTACCTTCTTGAGTACATTGATTTCCAGTTTGATTTCTTCTTCTTCATCCTGAAACCAAGAATAAACGCAATATTAAGTGAACAATGCATGCCATGAGGTAATACCAGATTGATCCATTATATTTCACAGTTACAATCGTCAAAACCTTATGATGAATTAAAAATAACCTAAAAAGTTAAATAAACATAATACTTAAAAAACTGTCAGCTTATAATTATGTATTATTTTTTTTTAATATCAAATACTTTACAAGTCTTAATAATTATATTAATCATCCTACAAATAACATTAAATTTGTAGACAGTACATAATTAACACCCCGAAAATCTGACACCAGCAAGAATTCAACATTTTTCCAAGATGAAATTGAACAGAATAGATTTTAGACAGTATAAATTAAGATCTTGTTATTTTACAAATTTATGAAACTGAAAATGACAGTTACTTTACGCTGTATTTGTCATTTAAAAATCTGAAACAAAGAGCATTTACGTATAATTTTCAGTTTAACAAATAAATTCTTCTAAATGATAACAAATTTTTAGTGGTAGAGGGACCTGATAAGAGTAAATCAACACAAATTATTCACTCTTACTCAATTCGTCCTTGTTCAAACTGCCAGTATAAAGTTTACAATGGAAACTGAGCCATTGCAGAGCCATCTGTGGTTGTAACATTAGCATCGATTTTTTTTTTTTTAACGTCTCGAAAGAAACGAACTAAACATCGGCACAACCTAAATTTAATTACATAATAATCTTTAAGTTTGGTATTCATTTCTTGCTTTCAAAATTGTGGTGATTCAAAATTTCAAATCATTAAAACATTTTTTTTTAATCTGATTTTGCCATTGAAATCAGCATTAAAATGTGTATAAAATGTCATTTTTCAAAATTAGTACTAAATTTTAAATATTTATAACGTGGTGAGAAGTACTTCATTTCAAATTTTCAATAACATTAAAAATTTTAAATGCCAATTAATGAAGACTGATGGTCAAATCAGATTTTCCAAAAAGTTAGAGTTTGTGCCACATTTAACTTTTACATATCAAAATGATTGCTTACATGTTTTTTTTTTGAAAAAAAAATGTTTGAAAAAAAAATTCTATAATGTCATTATAACGATACAGGTGTCATTATCTGTATTAATTTTTCCCTCCAAGGAAAGAGGCCAATAGAAAACCATGAGGAAAAAGAGATAAGCGTGATTAAGAGAAACGTGCATCAATGAATAGAAAAGATAACTGTGTACATTAAAACAGTTGTTTTTACCAATTAAGAAATCAGATTAGGATATTTTGTAGGACAGTTGTTAAACATTTTAATCACACGTAACATACAAAGTGTTCCATAACATTTTTTTATACATATCAGCTAATAACGTTTACGTACATTAAAGATTGATTATTGTGCTTGTTAATTAGGTATTTAATTTTAACTTTGTTTACCTCTGTAACGTCCATAACCTTGATGGCGGCCAACTGTCCAGTCTTTGTATGGCGGCCCTGGAAACAAAACAAACAACTGTGAAAAACCAAAAATAAATGTACAGCTAGGGTTAATATAAAATATTTATTTTAATTAAAAACAGCACTCACTGTATTTATTTAATATTTATATTTAATTTAATATAAATAAATTAAATATTTATGTTAATGTTTCTATAATTAACACTCAATTGTTGACAATATAATTTCATGTTAATGATTTGATTCAAAACAAGATAAAAACTGATTTTGGTAATAGCTTAAAGAAATCTGTTAAACAAAAATTTACCAGTTTCAAAATGGTGGCTATTGATTGAAATCTTAAAGAATCCACAATTTGTTCTGAATTTATTATCTAGAACGTTCTTGTAAATCTTTCACCATCACAATCATCAATGAACTATTATTTTTAAATTTCAAATTTCATTGAAAATAAAATAATTTAGGTACACAATTTTCTCTCTGATGTGAATGAGGTGAATTTTCAAATTTGCAAAATCAATTTTTTTTTCTTACATTTTTTTTTTTTGATAATTTGATTACACCCTCATAAACAGCATCAAAATCTGCATTCGAAATTTTTCAAATAACACTGAGAATTTAAAAATGAACCTGACTATACCTGGTTTATTTTTGTATTTTCAATTTAATTTGAAAATTTAATATTCTACTTCATGCAGAATTTCATTTATGCTGATAATGGTGGTAAAATTTAAAAAAGGCTTTCTTTCCATATTTTCAATAAAATTTGAGAGTTTCAAGTGCTAACACAAGCAGATTTTAATGCCGTTTATGTAAGTGAAATATGAATTTCAAAAATGGTTAAGGTAAAGAAAAATACTTTTGGATTATGTGTACCGTGATTATGTTTATTCGTTCAGCATGTCAGCATAGTACAGCTGACTGCCATGATATTGTTTCATTTCATAATTTTTTTTAATTTATATCATTATTAATGACTTTAACTGTTAGAAACATTGACTGACAATATGTATGCTAATGTAATTTCATATTTTTCTGTTCTTTCAGTTTCTATTGTGTTATGTTTAAAATAAAACATCAATGTGAAGAATAAGCTGTTAACAAGCAATCTTCAACCATATTACAGATATTCTAGGCACCAAATACTGGAGTCCTACTGTTAGTTCCCTGGGGAGGGGGGTGCAGACTAGCTGCACCTATTGAGAGGATTTAGACATCCCTTGCGGTACCTGAGACTAACAAACACTTACACTTACGACTTTAACACTTTACACTCACACTTTAGGGAGGCATAATAGCCTCAATGTGCTTTTTGCATTAAAATTTTTAAAAATCCTACTGTTAGAACAAGACTTCTTAAGACAAAAACAAAACCTTGCTTCACTTTGTTACTTTGCATTATGTTTAACAATGTTTATGCACTCTCAATAATAATGTTTTTAATTGGCGTGTTCAAATAGAAGTTATTAATTTGTTTATATTTCCAAACAGAATGTTGGAAATAGAATATGTGCTATGACAAACACATGGCAGCTGTCACAACTGAAATAACTTTATCATCAGCCTACAATATACCATTTCTGCAGAAAGCAGAATGTATTTTGTCCTTCATAACACGTGTTCCGGTGTACGCTATTAGATAGTAAAAATGCATAAACTACAATAATACAGTAACTGAATGTCCTGCCAAGATATAAGCTATTTCTGATTCAGTTAATACAGTTCAACATTGACATTTGACCTTGCTACTAGACTATAAAAACTTTTGTTTGTATTTACACTATAAAACGATAACGATACAAAAAAATCACAGCTGTTAGTGGTACAATCTGAACAGAAGCTAGAGGATAAGGAAGGCTTATCAAAGAGATAAGTAAATCTGAGGCTCAGTATGTAGGTAATTATATTGTACGAATTCGTTTGTATTTTAAAAATTTTATGAAAATACTTTAAATAACTTTGAATGTTTGTAATAATACAAAAACAAATTCAAACACAATGTAACCTAACTTGAAGGGTAACCCTGAAATACTAAAACAATAATCAGCCACTTGGCCACTAAATGCGGAGCAGACTACTATTCAACACAAAGCTATTGTATTAAATGTTAAGTGCAGCTACTAAAAGCGGAGCAGAATCATGCAACACAGCTTGCCTTCGATTCACTTTCAGTGACCACATTTACATTAAAAAACAACAGGTTCAGTTTTGGATGCATAGTTCGCTCTGCATTTGGTGGCTACCCAGTCTTATAATTTTTAACGCATTTAATACCCACTGCACAGTTTTAACACCATTTGTGTTGCTTTTGAAGTTCATATTTCTTGTTTGGAATGTGTCATATATTATGCGTCTAATGTACTTATGTAAATATCACCTGTATTATCACCAAAAAGCTCTGGTTTTTGAATTACATTATAAATACTATTTGATATAAGCAAAACACACTGTATGCAACAAAAAAAAATGTGCACATACTGAAAAACAAGATTGGTTACTGAGGGTACTTATTTATGCATGAGTATTTCATGGGCATTTCATATATTCTGACATTGAAAACAGTTTTATACGGAAAACTTTTTTGTCAGGGGTACAATTACAACTTTAATAATAAAATATATGCCTCAAAATATTATATTTTTCATAAAAATGTACAACTTTATTCAAACTTTTAAAATTCTCACTTAATATATATATATATATATATATATATATATATATATATATATATATATACACAATTCATATTATATTTCTGAAAGTTTGTGTGTTTGTTTGTTTGTTTGTTATTCAATCACGCTTTAACCATTGGACCAATTGAGATGAAATTTGGTATGTATATGGTTTAAGTATCAGAGATACATATAGGCCTATTCCCGTTTTACAAAACGTCATTGTACTACTTACCCAGCCCAAAATAATTATCAGTTTTTAGTTTTGTAACATCTGTTAACTATAGTTAGGTTTAATTACTGTTTACTGAACATGAGATTTAGGCACCTGAGATGGACATAAATCTAATCCCATTTTACAAATCTTAATCTATATTTTATTTATTGCAAAATTATTGTTTTTAATGTTACATTTTCATCTAATAATCACAATCTGGTATTTTTTATTTAAGACTATTCAATGTTTGTAAAACAGAGTGCAGAATATATATATTATATACAATTTTATTAGGATACTTTAATTGTAAGGTAGTATATATATTTGTGTAATTACATTATATGAAAAAATGGTAAATATGCAGTGCAGCATCTATTGGATTTTTCGATATTTTTCTTACTAAAATGCTTTATTATGTGCCCAAAAGCAAAAATCCAAAATATGAAAGCAGGAGAAGTACGATAAAAATCGAAAATAAAAGTGACCAACATAACCTCAAAATTGCTACCGGCGAAAATCGGTACCGTGTTGTACTGATTTTAGACGTATTTTTATTGTTTTACTGATCTGTAGATCAGTAAAACAATAAAAATACGTCTAACACGGGTTTGGATGATAGAAAACCCATTTTTTAAAAGAATAGTGCATAACCTAAGTGACACGGATGTTAGGCCTATCACGGTGATGTGTGAAAAAACCTTTAAATTTTTTTAAAAGAATACTAAGTATATTAACTGACACGGTTATTAGGCCTAACACGGTGATATGTAAAAAAAACTTTTATATTTTTTTAAAGAATATTACATATCCTAACTGATATGATTGTTGGGCCTATGATTGTGATGTGTGAAAAAAAACCTTTATTTTTTTAAAGAGT
The DNA here is from genome assembly GCA_022606455.1 of Callitettix versicolor. Classification (NCBI taxonomy): domain Eukaryota; kingdom Metazoa; phylum Arthropoda; class Insecta; order Hemiptera; family Cercopidae; genus Callitettix; species Callitettix versicolor. The sequence continues at coordinate 17,955,847 of CM040187.1, forward strand.
ATCCAAACCTTAACTGACACGGTTGTCAGGCCTAACATAGTGATGCGTGATAAATCTTTATATTTTTTTAAAGAATACTCCATAAGCTAACTAACATAGTTGTTAGGCCTAACACGGTGATGCATTAAAAGAACCTTTATTTATTTTTTTCAAAAGAGTACTCCATAACCTAACTGACACGGTTGTTGGGCCTAATACGATTATGCATGGAAAAAAACTTTATATTTTTTTTTAAAGAATACTCCATAACTTAACTAACACGGTGATGCGTGAAAAAACCTTTATATTTTTACATATCCTGACATAGTTGTTGGACCTATCATAGTGATGCGTCAAAAAACCTTTATATTTTTTAAAAAAATACTAGGCTACATATCCTGACACGGTTGTTAGGCCTAACATAGTGATGCGTGAAAAATCTTTATATTTTTTTACAGAATACTCCATTAGCAAACTAATATGGTTGTTAGGCCTAACACGGTGAAGCATTAAAAAAACCTTTATTTATTTTTTTAAAAAGAGTACTCCAAACCTAACTGACATGGTTGTTGGGTTAAACGGTGATGCAGGAAAAAAACCTTAATTTTTTTTTAAAGAGTACTCTAAAACTTAACTAACACGGTTGTTGGTCCTAACACGGTAATGCATGATCTTTAATGTATATTATGATTGCGGGCAAAGCCGTGATGGGTAACAGCTAATCATATTATATTTCTGAAAGTTTGTTTTTGTTTATTTGTTTGTTATTCAAATACACTTTAACTACTGGACCAAAAGAGATTGCATTTGGTGTGAACACGTTTTAGGTATCTGAGATAAACACAATACTATTCCAGTTTAATTATATAATAATGACTTTTTAATAATACAGTATTTTATTAAAATATGACATGACCCTGTTTTAGCGTATCGAGTAGCAAAAATTTATATGTCTTGGCCGAAAACCATAAATCGTATAATATTGTATATAGCAATATATTAAAATGAAATGACCTATTCTGATTTTGAAAATCGACTATAAATTTTATTGCTTACATTATAATTGCAGGCAAAGCCGTAACGGGTAACAGCTAGTATATATATATATATATATATATATATATATATATATATATATATATATATATATATAATCATTTCACACTAAAATAATGCTTGTTCAAATACCATTTAGGTAAAATTTTACCAAAATCTTATTATAAAATTTTAGGCAAAACAAACCAAAAAAATTCTATAAGATGGTCTTCAAAAAATGACAATTCATAGATCATTCATAAATGCAAATTTTCATCATTTGGTCTCCTGCTCTGAGAACATGAGTACAAACACAAAATACCCAATAATAAAATCGGTTTTTTTTATTGCAGACCCCCTCGACTTTGATTCGTTGTTACATGCAAACAAAATGTAATGTAATTACACGGTGCAATTAACAGGTTTATCCTGAACAACTATACATTAGTACACAATTTGTTTTTAAATTACATTTTAAAAAATTGAGTAATATGTTTAAGAAAACAAACAATTTCTTCCCTTTTTGCTGTTGTTGAAATTTATGAGTTATCAGATTGACAGTTTTTATGAATAAATATCTTTTGCATCGATTATTACCAATAACACCCACAAAGTAACAGAAATTTTCAAAATCATTACTTTGATTTTAATACATAGTTATTAATTGTTTCTGTTAAACTTCTTATTGTGCTAGTTTTTAATATTATTATATTTTATTATGATATATTATGTAATTATGTAATTATTATTATTATTATTATTATATAATAAATATAATATAATATTAATCACAATTGATATTTACATGTACATAATCGGGACATGATATCATTAGTATAAATATTTCATAAGGAAAATGCTGAACAATTATTTGATTTAACTTACTGATAACTGATAATTATAAAAAATATGCAGTAAAGTTACAATCTGGGCCCGACAACAGTGAATATGCCATAGCGATTGCTGTTCGGACATATGCAATCTGTAGTGTTTTTTATTTTCAAAATACGAGCTAGAATTAAATATTTTTTAATGCTAGCTTTAGAAATTTATGAATATAAGGAGATTTTTGTATTTTTTCTGTATATTACAGTATAAAGATATATAATATAAACATATAAAGATATTTGAATTTAGTACACTGGTATTTTCGCTTATAAAGACTTGTATGCCACTGACATGACAAAACTTCAAGAAACTCTACTAAGGACTGACTTTTTGCAATTCACAAAGAAAATTGTTTATAAGATAATAATTGTTATAATAACCCCCATGAATAATAATTACAGAATGTCTCCTTTCACAGGTTTATACATACAAATATAAATATACACAAACCCCTGATCTAAACATAGACCATTAGAAATTTTTACAGTTTTATTTCCCAGTAACAGGTTGGGGTAAAGGAAAACCAAACAGCTTGTAATTGTAACATATGTCAATCAACTCATTGTGGGACTTCGTTAGAACACCCTCTGTTACTGAACACTGCCCAGCACAGCCACTTTTTAACTTTTTGATAATTCACTTTTTAAAATACCGCTGTTAAAAATAACTTATCACTAGCGCATTAGACTAATAAAATTTCAACGGTTATTGTTGTGCGAAAAACATATCATCAAAGTCAATAACTATAAAGTCAATAATTTGTCACAAAGAACTTTATAATTCTGTCAACAGTTAACATAAAAATCCCAATTTCTAATATACTGTTTGTAACAGCACTACAATTTTGGCCTGGTAAAATATTGAGTTCAAAAACATTACAAAAGACTACGAAAAACTGATTTTTTAACATATTACTTTCAAAAAATTGTTTATGTAGTTCTTAAAAAAAATTATATGTGTAATTGTTCAGGGTAAAGCAATTATGGTAACAGTGTAATTACATTTACTTACAAATACTTTTCATTTGCTTGCAACAATGAATCAAAGAGGTCTGTAATAAAAAATTTGATAGTAACTACTTTCTTGTCTCAGACGACCTGAACTTGGATAATTAAACAAAATTTATTTTTTTGCATGATCACAATATATTCTACAACTAAGAACAAGTTGAAGGTAATCAAAAGTAAAATCACTTTTAATTTTTCACTAAATTACTATTTAAACATGTTAAACAGAAATCAGCTGTGTGTAGATCAAGAATAAAAATTAATTTTACAAGAACGAACACAACAGACTTGTTTGAGTGTAATTCAAAAGTGCCTTTATCTACTAATATATTAATTCCTAGGTTATGTATTAACAAGAAAATTGTTACTGCAATAATTACAAATCACGCACGCACACACATGCGCGCACACACACACACACACACACACACACACACACACATATGTGCACGTGCGCGCACACACACACTACTTTATATGCCTACTACAGTATTTGATTTTGAATTTAAATTTTTATGAATTTTAACCTAACTTCTATATCAATGAACTTTTACAAAAATGTTACTGGATTCTATTCCTATATATAACCACAGTACAGCTACATTATTATTATTATTATTATGCTGTTTGACTAATGTAATGTGATGGTGCAACTAACTGCTACTGACACAGTATGTTAACTGATAGTATCTCTTTAATTACATGTATATAACTGCTGTAAAGATATGATAAATGCTGCAATACAGTCATATTTATATACTTGTATGCTTCATTCAACCCAATATGTTGTCCGTATGTTAGCAAACAAAAATTAACAACATATATTTTCTCAATACAGAAAAAGTTGCTTGTGACTGCTAAAAAGCTAACTATCACAGTGTAGTACATATCTCAGCTGTTTTTCAACTTCTGTGTAATCTAAATTTTTCTGCTAATCCGAACTAGCCGCAGCCTCTTTAGGTCACATTATCGAGACTTTATAGTAGTATTTTTAAGTTTAATTTTAGTAAAAATATAAGATTTTTTTCTTTAGTAATGCTTGTGAAAGTTAGATGAAAAACAGAAAAGGCGAAAAGGTACTTACTTCATTTCCAATTATACCATATTAGACTAGTTACTTTTGAAAATCTAACTAAACTAACTTTGTATGCATAAAAATAAAGTAAAATTTCCATCTTTTCTTATTTTTTCCAAGTTTTTATACATGTCAATATGTTAGCAAATAAAACTAAAATAAACAACACAAACTTTCTCAATACGGAAAGAGTTTCTTGTAACTCCTAATTAGTGAACAAAATTACTATAGACTAGGTAATTGAGATATTACTATAGTATTTTTAAGTTAAAGTTAGTAACAAAGTAAGATTTTTTTTAATAATGTGTGTGAAAGTTATACCAACACACTCTGTGACTCCGCTCAGCTCCGTTTCACTTTCAGTGGCTACATTTACAATAAAAATAGAGTCGCGAGACTGACCGACAGAAGTGAAAACTTCAAATAATGAATACTGATTAGTGGTTTATAATTATATTTGATTATATTACTATTTAATAAAATGCTGTTTGAGCATATTATTTAATTTTATTCAGTAGATAATTTACTCAAATAGTATAGATTACATCCACCAGTTTTTAAGATTTGTTGAAAAAGTAGAAAAAAATACATGTAAGGTATACAGAATAGTCATCTTTCTAGTAGATATTTTTCCAACCATTTAGGCACTGCTAAAATTTGTTCGAATCGCCAGTATACATAGTGCTGGTCTTGGTTAGTTCTCTTAAAATGCAATACATGATGTTGATTGATGTGAGATTATTTCAATATGGTTAAAAATTATTTAGTACATATTTAATTAAATTAAATTATTACTGCTAAAAATTAAAAATATTTTATCAATTCTGCCACTACTACATATTATACTATACACTCATATATGCGTGTATATATATATATATATATATATATATATATATATATATATTCTCACTCTTGTCTTTTTTCTCTTTCATATATACTATGCTTAGCGTCTTACGTTACGTTACATATTTTTATTACAAGTCAGCAATTTTTCCCCATGTAATTTGTTTGTATAAAAATTCTGATCTAAATTCTGACAAAACACAGCTAAAGAAGTTTTCACTTCTTAGGTTTCACCAATAGGTTTGGTTTGAATGCGTAGTCAATTCCGCTCAGCCTAAATCCGCTCTGCATTTTGTGGCTACCAGACCTACACTATAAGGATGACACACCGCAAGGGTGTGCAGACAAGCTGCACCTATTGCAGCAACGGCAGTCTGGAATGTAACGACATACGAGTCGCACGAATTGTTTGGCCAAACCAAATTTCATCGTATGTGTTTTAATCGTGTGATTGTGTTCAATGTTTATGACGTATGTTTTTAATGTTTTGTTTGACTTTGTGACGACCCAGACAGTCAACATTTAACAATTTTGTATCACGGCCTGAAGATGGAACAATAGAGTTTTGAAACCGCAGTAGCCTTTAGGAGGTGAGTAGATAGACCACTGACAGGAAGAATCCTGGTGGAAGAATAAAGGTCATAATCCTAATTACTTAAATATGTGGTCCGGTGGCTATGTTACAATAATGAAACTATATTTGCTATTCAAACAATGAGTCAGCTTTCCTGGTCCAGCAGTCACAGTATAAACAAAAATACTCTACTTAATTAATTGATTTTAACAAGCAGTAAGTAGCAGCTTATTAATAAGTTCCTGTGCCTATGTGTAGGCATATAATGAATGGAAATAATGACTAATAAACTGATCTGAAGAGATAAACATTATCTGAAGTGTGTCAGCCTTCAGTTCTGTGTATCTGACACACTGCAGACAGCTGCCATTCTTGTTGCTTTCTTCATTCATCATTGCAACCGTTTACATTGCCTTTCCTATAACAACAATGCCATGACATAAAGCATCCATCTCCTGGGATGTACAACACCATAATTTCAACACTCCTTGTGTACTTGTACTGCTTTAAACAAAATGTCATAAAACGCAATGTTTAACAACTGCTGTCCTAGTTTTAACTGAACATTTAAAACTTCACAAAGGCAGAAATTTATTACACCAAAATATATTGTATAACCAAAACTTGTATTATTTTCTTTAATGTTAACTACAGTATGCAGCTTTTTTTAGTTTAATTACAATTATAAAATCAGTTTTTCAATAACTTGTGAAACAAATTTTCTCCAACATATATATGTTAGACGTGTGTGTGTGTGTGTGTGTGTGTGTGTGTGTGTGTGTGTGTGTGTGTGTGTGTGTGTGTGTGTGTGTGTGTGTGTGTGTGTGTGTGTGTGTGTGTGTGTGTGTGTGTGTGTGTGTGTGTGTGTGTGTGTGTGCGCCATCAGTTTGTTAAATTGTTAAATCTTAGCCCGTAATATATGAGATGACCTTTAAATAATTTGATACTTTTTTTGAAACTCTAACATACAGCCCCTCAAGTAAAAGACACTGTTCTTGTTGCTTGTTGCAACCATTTCATTATGTTGTCGCAGACTGACTAATAGACAGTTGGCCTGCAATGACTGGTACAGCTAAACAGACCAGTTGTTGGGATCAATGCCAACTATTCCAAGAAATCAACTCAAACTAGCTCTGACTTTTGCTTGGATAGGATATGATGATTGCCTTGTTTGATCCAAGTCTGAAACTATAGAACTATTACATAAACCGAGCCTAGAACTATTACATACGTACTACCATTAATTCTAAACATTAACTTGTTTCTTTTCCAAAGTGAATTTATATTTGCAACATAAATCAGAATGACAGTTATAAAATTTCTTTCAAAGCTTTTTATATCGTGTACTTAACCATTTGTAACTTGTGCAATACAATATTTGGGAAGGTTCATCTACTTTAATTGGGTTTTAAAAATAAAATGTGTAAAAAAATTCACCAACATAAAATCTTAACTACCACACTTTATGCCAGTTAGGCTAATGAGGAACTTAGCCTAACTAAAGCTTACAGCAGTAAATGCAGTCTTAAACCTACCACCTTGAGGTGCAAAAGTTCAAAGACACAACTTTGTATATGGTTTATCTGTACAAATAAAAATGAAAATTAAAGAAAATTGAATCACTATTAAAACCATAACTTGAGGAAAACTTATTTTACTTTCTGCAGATTTTCTGGCAAGATAACAATTCTATCCAGTCAGGCAAGGAGAGAATTTAGTTTGAAAGAATGTACACAAAATTGGGTTTTAAATTTGTAGATTCAACATATTTTTGATTTTTTTAAAGATTTAAATTCTCAATTAACTGAAATAGCAATTAAGTACAAAAGCATGATTATATTTAAAGAATGTATTTTTTACCCTTTTACTTACGACTTATTGAAATAATTAAGATACCTGACACACAGTTAAAATTATTGCATTAATTATTGCTTCTTTTCATAAGGCAAAAAGACAATGATTTAAGTAAACCACAACAATGGTAACGAGCTAGTTTGATAAAAAAAACAAAATTCAGTTAAAACTTTAAAATACAGACTGTAGTAAAAACATTTGTTAGTGTAAAAATAAATTAGTGTAAAGCATTACATCCTGTGATTATTCAAAATTAGTTTGTCTTCTAAGCTTTCATCTGCAAATAAACTAAACAACAATGGAAGAATAAAATCTGCATGGCTTAGCATACTGCAAATTAACATATAGTTATGTTAGTTGAAATTCTTAAGAACAATGCCCTCATACAGCATTCAGTAATAAATAACTTTGCTGAAACTCTCACTCAGTTCCTAAATACAATTCATTAACTTCTCTTTGATCAACTGCACCCCTCTTGTCAGTCTTTGATGTTGCTTCTGTAGCCAACTTTGATTTTATTAATTACACTTGACAACATCAATCCAAATTTTTTCAACTAAGGAAATCACGTTATGTCAATTAAATATTACACATATTTCTTATAATTTTGCATTGTTTAAATTTATTAGACAATGTTTATGCATAGTTTAAATGTATAGCATTGTTTGCTATCTTTATTTTCTCACTGAACGAAGTACAAAAAATTTTGACGGTAATAAACAAAATTGATCTCGAAATTTTGACAGATCTATTGATTTTCAGATCCATTTTTACTTGGTTGTCTATCCATTTGCATGAATGTGTGTGCACATCACAGACAACTAATAAAACGATTTTAATCAAATTTGATATCATTTGCGCGAATCTCAGAACCAGTTTTTAATTGTCCACAAAATGTTTTTTGAAGCCCTTTTTTGTCAAAAAATGTTATAATTGTAACATTATCAAAATCACCTTAAATGATTTTCATCAAATTTTTCTTGAATGTAATCCATAAGTATCCAAACAAAACATATGCGTCACTATATCTGTTTTTTTTTTAAATCTGCCTAATTTCTCAAAAATCGGTCAGATTTTGGTCAAATTGTGGTAATATACAAGATTACCTCATCAGTGTAGCAATTTTTAAATACAATAAATTTACAGAAAAAAGTACCATTAGGCCTATATTATCATGTAGCAATTTTTAAATACAATAAATTTACAGAAAAAAGTACCATTAGCCACCTATATTATTTTTTTGATTTAGTTACAAACTATTTCTTTCATTTCAAATCGGTTATACAATTAATGGTTTTCAAATCTGAACAAAATTTTTAGCAAAATCTGATGAACTAGTTATAAGATTTTTATCTGTAATTTTTTATCGATATTGTTTGTTGAAATAATTCAACGTGAGAAATTTTGAGTAATTTATTTTGTCATTATTATTTAAAGGATCTTAACTACTGTAACCAAGACAATACAACTGACAGACCAGCTTCTTCTATCTCATTTTAGTATTCAAGAACCATGCGTGTATTTGTCACTTTATACAGTTCAGTAAAGCCTCGATTAATTAAACTTGGGACAACTGAAAACCGAGTTATCCAGAACGCATTTAGATACCTTCGCAAATACCTTCAAAAAAACTGACGGCGAAATAGTAAAATACACAGAAACATAAGAGCGAGATCACATGAGCTAACAGAAAAGTAAATACCTGACTTTGAGTTAACTTCCCCAGCTACCGACCCTCAGTTAAAATATAATTATCTTGCCAACTTGCACCGCACCCCACAACACTGACATACACATTACTCACTAGCTATCAATACAGATGTACGAATCAAACTTACGAGGTTTGTCCAATAAATACGCGAACTAAGGTTATAAAAACTTTATTTTACAAAATTTCATCTACATTGATTTTGTCCCCTTCAAAATACTCTCCATTCACTGCTATGCACTTATCCCATCTTCTTTTCCACTCTTCAAAGCACCCTTGGAAGTCCTCGGAAGTCAGGCTTTTCAGTCTCCTCGTCGTTTCTTGTTTTATTGTGTCCACATCTTCCCAATGCTGTCCCCTCATCACATTTTTGCATTTAGGGAATAGAAAAAGTCGCAGAAGGCGAGGTCCGTGAATAAGGGGATGATCAAGGATAGTGATTGAATTTTTAGCCAGAAACTGGCGAACAATCAAAGCCGAATGTGCGGGTGCATTGTCTTGATGAAGAATCCATCCATCGTTTTGAGTCAAATGTGGTCGCACATGACGCACTCGATCTCTCAAACGCTTGAGAACGTGAAGGTAGAACTCAGAATTTACCGTTTTTTCCTCAGGAAGGAATTCATGATGAACAACACCTTTGATATCAAAGAAAACAAGGAGCATGACTTTGATTTTTGATCGGCTTTTCCTTGATTTTTTTGTTCGAGCTTCACCTGTTGCTTTCCACTCCATGCTTTGCGATTTCGATTCGGGGTCATACTCGAAAAACCACGATTCATCACCAGTGATAACCCTATTTAAGAATCCAACATCATTTTCCATGGAATTTTTCCAGTCAGTAACACATTCGACTCTTCTCAACTTTTGATGCGGAGTCAGCAGTTTCGGCACGATTTTCGCACAAACCTTTCTTAAGCCCAAATGCTCGGTTAAGATTGTGTGCACTGTTGATTTTCCTAAATTTAGTTCTTCAGCTATCATTCGATCAGTAAGGACAAGACGCCGCACACGATCAATGTTTTCATGCACACAAGAGGTTGAAGGTCGTCCAATTCTTGCATCATCCGTGGCATCTTCTCGACCTTCTTTAAAGCGCTTAATCCACTTGAAAATGGCTGTTTTCTTCATAGCATTATCACAACTCTCAACATTTCAGCAATTTCTTGGTTATTTTTACCAAGCTTTACCAAAAACTTGATGTTAATTCGTTGTTCAGTGAATTGGTCAATTTCCATATCGACGAACAAAAAAATAATGCAAAACTAAAAATAACTCTACTCGCAAGATCCGCACAGCGTAACGTTCTGCCAAGCACTGACGGCTCATTGGGTCCCAGACAACACGTGAGGCCAGTGGGCGTGGCTTAACTCTCCGTAATGGCCACCATATTCGACCAGTTCGCGTATTTATTGGACAAACCTCGTACTTTAAGACAGTGCTAAAATTTGTTAAAAAATGCAATGAGTCAATGCCGGCTGACATCCTAATGAAGAAATGAGTGATCATCACTGCTCGAAAATGTTGCGAGGGATGTAAGAAACATACGAAAAATACTGAGTTTTTTTAACAAATAATAATAATATATTATAACCTATCGGTTTAAAATAGAGTATACAATTACTGATACAGACTTAAATAAGTAATTAGTAAGTTTATTAAAGAACATAAGTCATGTATAGCCAAAAAAAAATTATTAGAATCATTTGACCTTCAAAATCTTCTAGAATTAATTACATACAAAAAAGTATTACAAGTGCATGACCTAAAAAAAAAAAAAAAAAAAAAAAATGTTATCCGAAATGGCTTTTCCCCTCCTTATTTCATATAACCGAGGTTGTACTATAGTTCAGTTTATACACATAGCCTGTTATGTAGCCAATAGTTCAATAGTTTTTTAGAGTTATGATGATCAAAACCAAAATATTTATAAGGACATTTTATATAAATTTTAACAGCCAGCTCCTCAAAAAGTGATCAAGACAGCGCTTTCAAGATCCCGGGTTTATGCCTTACCATGATAGCCACACTTAATAGTTCACTTTTCCACTAAAAATTTCCTAAAATCCAGATTAAAGTGACCATATTAACGTTGTTTTTTTTATTTAGTCATGGAAATAGACTTCTGAACTATAAACTATTAATGTCAGATTACTGCTGATTTCTCTCATAACTATTTTTTACATTTTTAAAATACTCAAAAAGCAATTTACTACTTCTGTTATAATATATGAGTATACTAACTATCTTTAATGAGATTAATAATTAACATAGAAAAAGAAATGTTAGTTAATTTTTACTAAAAGTAAGAATGCCTCATATTTTCATTAAAAAAAAAAGAATTTAACATTACTCAACAACCCAAAATTTGTCTGCATGTTGCCTAATCTACGAGGAAATAAACATTATCAAAGAGCAGTACATTGGCCTATTATTGGAGAGACAATTAAACTTGCAATAATCTCACAGATTATCTACCATAATGTACTAAACAGGAAATCAAAGATAAGAAGAGGCAAGTTGCTACACTTCTGATAAGATAGCACTGATGAGTAAGTCATTCATTAACTATACAGTACACATTAACTGGAAATGTGAACCTTTGTAGTACAATAACTACAGGTTTGCCATATTTCCAAATAATGAAACCAGAAGAACTCTCTAGAATTATTTTTAATTGTGTCTCTACTGTTTCCATAGAAATCTGACCAAGAAAGAACCTTGCATAACGTTAAAGCTCTTGCAGTTGACTCTCTAACTTATTTCCCTTCTCCACAAATATTATTAATTCAAAAATATTCTTTCCACTTTCCGCATATGCCAATGTTCTGTTTTGAACTGCTTGTACATTTTATTACAAACTGCTGAACAAAAGTACCCTTTAGGTATCTGTATAGTTTGGCTTGCCTTTAGTTATTATTTATCGTATTTTACTGCTATATTTAACAGCTGACCAAGACACAAGACAAACCGAAAATTACATTTACCTACTTCAGCCTGAAATATATATATATATACATACATACATAATTCTTTATGTTTTCTTCATGAAATAAAAAATTCTTTATATTTTTCATGTGTGTAATAATTACACTTCATCAGAAGAAAAGGAAAAAAATGGTGTAAAAGTGAGATATATTTTTTTAATTCACTTCTGCATCCTTTATATTTTCTTCTGATGAAGTGTAATTATTATAAACAAAATAAGAAGAGTTTGTTTCATTATTTTTCATTTTTCAAACTCATTCACCTCACTAGATGCATGTTCCAGGAGTAGCAAAACCCAGAATGGTTATACTGTCCTATAGCCCTATTTATTTCAAAATTATCTGTTACGTGTATAACTTTACAATTGACAGTACAGTAGTTTTTGTAGAATTATAGAATATATTTCTTGAGATATGTTCAATTTTCTATTTTTTTTGCATTCAAGAAAACGTTTTAAAAATTTTAAACCATCCATCATACCTAGACCAACCCTGCTCACAAGTGGGTCATGGGAGCAATTCGGGTGGATTGCAGGAGAGCAGCCAATTTAAAACTTTTAATTCTCTCAAATGCAAAAAAATACTCATATTTTGGAAACCGCTGATGTATACAATATACCCCTGTGTATGTCTGTATTTGAATTTTTCTGACTTTATGTAAGAAGCTAATGTATCTAGTAATGCAGACCACTAAAAATATTACAAAAAAGAATACAATGGAAACCATTTTTGTAGGCATAAAGCAAAACAAAATATTGAACTAAGTTTAATTAAATTTGATAAAATTATCAAACAGAAAACTTTAAATAAATCATAATAATAAATTTACCACACCTATTTTTCACAAAATATTTTTTTTTAACAATTTTGGTTTAAAATGGTTAACCTTAAAACCCAAATAAACAACACTCTACCCTTCAAATATTCTACAATTCTAAAATAGTTTACTGAAATATTTGAAATTACTTTTGTACCTGTGTAGCTTTTATATTCGTTCAAAGCTTAAATGCTCAAAATGTTCAGTATAAAAATAAAAGGTGCAAAACATAACGGATGAACTTGAAATATAAACGATATAGTATAAAACTATTATAAAAATATAAACTAATTCAAAAATTGTGTTTTAAGCCAAGCACTTAAAAACAAGAGTTGATCTACACTGGAAACGTGTAGGCAAATTTTTTCTGTGTACAAATTGTTGCAAATGGCAGCATAAACAATATACTGGATAATAATAACATTTCTTATTTTTAGGTTTGTTTTTAAAAAAAATTTATATGCTATCAACTAAAAAACAAAAATCTACCCATATCTTGAAACTGGTTTATCAGATTGTCCTCAATTTTTTTATATAGCCTACAGTGTACATAATCATAATTCAAGGAAGTTAAAATCCAACTGAATTTTAAGAATTTATTTTTTTTTTGTTTCTCAATTTACTCCCAAAACAATAATTTTTTTTCAGATAGCTATACTAACTCTTATGTCAATTATAGCTTCATATAATTATGTCAAAAAGTTCAGCAAAATTTGTTTAAAAGATTTTGAGAAATAAGACTAATTTTCAGACTAAACCAAATTGTTTTTAGGAAACAGCAACTAATAAGCTTTGGTGGATGCTTGTTATACTTATAAGCAAATCTGATCAAAATCATAAACAATTTTGACAATCAAATTTTTTTAAGTTTTCTAGCTAAAATATATTGTCTAACTAACAACATTTTCTTTTAAATTGCAAATATCACAACTGGTCAATTAGTTTAACTTTAATGGTCAGACTTTGCTAACACACACACAAAAAGAAACATAACAGATAAGATAAAGTTGATTTTTTTAAAATTAACTTATTAAACTTTTATTATACAGAGTAAATAAAAGCAGAATACCCTGAATTCTTTAGATTGATTTTTTTTCTATGATAACTATACTTTGTACTTTGTGAAAAAATAACAATAGAAAAAATAGGTGTTCTATGTGTTTATATTCTAATATAATTGCTAAAATTTGTATTTTTTGTAACTACATAATACAAATAAATGAATTGTGAAAAAATATAGGAATTAAATTGTACACTACTATACTCAGATATTACACTATTCGACCATCTGACCAACCTTATACCTAAACACTTTAACAAGTCTCGTAAGCTACTGGCTAGTGTGCGTTTATTATGAACATTTGGTTATGTTAAACAACTTACTAACTTGCAATGAACCTTAACTACTAAAATAATCACTTGTAAGTAATAGGGGCAAAATATTTCAGAAAGAAAACCATTGAGCTGGAAAGGGTTAAGGCAACAATTTGGCCAGTACTAAAGCCCAAATTGTTTTGATACTGTTATAAAATTTTGTATGAATTGAACCCAGCAATTACGTATACAGACAAGGTTAATCTGAAGAGTGTTTATTTATACAAGCGCAGCGCTGAACAAGTGTTACAAAAATAACTGCAATTGAATTTTATTGAGCAAAGAAGTCATTTTCTCACTGGAAATCCCAACCATTCTTGTCTGATTATCAATAAGTTTAATTGAACGACTTCCTGTGTAGACCTACTTCTTTAGAAATGAACTGTTGTATGATGAATTCAAAGCCTATAATACAGTATGTGAATAACTTAAAAACAATAAAACATGTGCACATGAAAAATACTGTTTGCTATTTATCAAATTCTATCTACAAGCTTCAATGTCATATTGTAATATCAAAATTACACATTCTTGGTATAACTAACTAGTTTGTTCTTTAGAAAAAGTATAATTTTTGAAATTATTATGATTCTGAGTCAATAGTTTTGTTATACATTTTGTACATTTTTTTACAAACAGATATCACCTATACAAATAATTTTAAATTAAAATGGCAACAGTTTAAAATTTGTAATCTCAAAAATCTTTAAAACTGACAAACTTATATAACAAAATTTACAAAAGACTACGTTTCCCCATTTTATGACAAATAAAACAATTTTTATTAAAATTGTCACCGAATTGTTATTCATCTATAATAAATAATAAATTCTTTGTAATTAAATCTATAAAATATACCCAAAAAAATCCCAATACTGTACCTTTCTTACTGTTATTCTTTATTAATATACAACCAGCCTAAAATAAGTACAAATAACTGGTCTCAAACATTTAGGAGTTGCAGTCAACTATTAAGAATTTGTTTTTTAGCTTGTTCAATCAAACAAATGATAACTTCTTTTTACCTGAAAAATCAAATTATTAAGAAATAAAAATAAATTCTTTTAATGTTTTTTAAAGTTTACAGTTTTATTATGCTCAAAATTTTAAATGGCAATCACTTTCAAAAAAAAAAGTATTATAAAAAAGAAATGGATGAAATTTCAACTCAAAACCTGTGATTTACAAAAAAAATATTTTCTGGAACAAAATGGATGGCAGATGGAATATAAAACATTTTACTAAACGATTTTAAAGATATTTTTGTTTGTTTATAATGAAATCCTGAATTATTTTTGAGGTTTAGGAAACATACCACAATCTGGCTACATAGAACAATAATTGTTTCCATTTATGTCATACAGTACAGTAACTAATATTATAAGAGTTATTGGAAGTATGTGTACAATGTGTTTGTGTGTGGGGCTACTTCAGAATTAGAGGTCAGTCAGCAATATGATCTTTAACCTTTACATTCCTACAAGGTCACACTTCACTTTGGAATCTGTTGTTCACTTAAATGACAGACTCTGCCTGAAATATTACAATTCTGGTTTTAAACTTTACAGCTGAATACACACCTAACCAGTCCCAGACAAACGTAATTCAAATAGACTTAAATATAATTCCATTAAATGAATTTAGCTACAGAATAAATCGTTTTACTTATAGATTTGTTGATTTAAAACAGATGAAAAATCTATGCAATTTTTGCTATTAACGAAGAATTACAAAATTTTCAATTAACCGATTTTTTTTTTGTAGCCAACCATAATTTATTTACTAGTAACAGTCTGGATGTCCAACGATTGTTTAGAGAAGGAAAATGTAGCAAGTGTGTAAAATGTGGTATCAAAGTTGTAGCATGAGTTGCCTAAAATGTTTTAAAAGTTCTGAAAAGTTATAAAAATTTAATGTAAATCAACCTCTCTGCATTTTTGGATATATATCTTAAAACAAAATGGAAATAATTTACCATTTACATTGTTATAAAATTAATTATTAAATTATTGTACATTAACAACTTTCAAAAGGTTTTGTTTAATAAATTAAATATTTTTTGAACAGTTACCTATTATAATTTTTTAATGTTAGCAGACCTACATGTTTTAAATAATGTATGCAACAGCTTTATTATATAAACTTTATGTGATTATATTTCCATGTGTTTTCTATTTTTAGAGAACCACTGTTTAAGTATAGTTAAATAATTCTTTTTAAGTTAATTTTTTTTTTTAATTCTTAAATCTTTATTTTCAAATATTTCAGATGGCTACCTTTCCCTGATTTAAACGAAATATACTGTACAACTTTGATGGAACAAAATCAAGCACCCAACATTAAACTTAAATACAAAAAAATCTGTGTATTTTGTGTCAAAAGTAATAAAATACTGCATTATACAATTAAATCTCATACTTTTTTTTAATTCAGGCTTATATTTATACATGTTTAAAGTTTAATATTAACTATTAAAATTATGAAATCTATGACTTTTTAATCAATTTTTTAATTCTACATTTGCTGGACATATTTAAATACACAATTGCAACAGTCAGAAATGATAATAATGCTATTTTACACAAAAATAATTGTACCTATCTAGATTAGTATGTACTACTTTTATCAACTATAAAAACTAAATGCTACAATTGTTACACAACTGTACGGAAATTGTCACCAATGCTGTTACTACAAAAAAAAAACTATAACACCTACTAATGAAGTAGGTTCAATATTCATTGCACTGCCAATCATTATTGTACATTTCATTTATACTAGAACCAGGCAAAATTAAATTTTTATTGAATACAATTAGTGTGTGACCTACATTATTTTAAAAAGAAAGTGTAAAATAATTAACATTTCTCTCCTTTGTACATTTCCCATTTTACCATGATTAAACTATTTCATTACACTAAGATTATTTCCTTCATGACTCTAACGACCCCATCACAAACTCTGTACAGTTACAAACCTATCACCTTCATGTTAATTTTGTTTCTAATATAAAAACATCAGCTGAATATAGCTCATGAGCAATGGTGATGATGCTTAAATAGGAAGCAGGGTTGCGAAAAATGTGGAGTGCAAGCATGTGAGGGCAATGCTACGTATGCACAGACTGATACTCCGTTAACCCCCCCACCTCACAATTAGTATGAACCTTTGCTATCATTTGTATGTATGAAGCAATACAGGACGTCGTGTATTGCATTTTATATATAAATAATAGCAAATGTCCGAATAAACTGCAAAAACATAAATATGCCATCATTAAGTAACAACTTTAAAAACAAAATAGTCTGAACCGCTGTTTGCTCCCAAGGTCAAGTGCGACTAAGTTCACCAAGAGTTATACCCATACATAACTTGGGTATTTTTTCTTCTCTGAAGTAATTTTTCTAAAACCCACAATACTAAAATTCAGCTTTAATATTCTAATAAGATAAACGTTTACAAATAGCTTATAATGTATAAAATATGATCAGAGAATATTTTATGCACACTTATCTAAGCCTATATAAGTAGTATTTCTGAGCCCATTATAACAATCGTTAAATCAGGTATAATGATACCTAAGCTCTAGCGAAATATATAATTCTATGCAAAACATTATATATTTTCTGTGACTGATTTTTCTTTCTTAGTTTATTTAAAAAAAATTAATACACTAATTTTGTATTTTTTCCTTCATTTTACAAATTTTAAGAGCCACTATTATTTTCAACCTCATATGGCATAATTTCCCATAGATAATAACTTTAAATCAACTCCTATTCAATCCAAAAAGGAATTATACAGTATGTAAAAGGAACAAATCCATTATTTGCTCAGTAATCTTGTTATTTTCTCAGGATAACAAGAGAAAAACAATAATCGGACTAGCAGTAGGTTGGTGACATTGGCTTTTATATTTATTCTGCTCTGGTACAATTTTTTCCTAAAAAAAACTGCAAATGCTCAAGAGAGCACAATTGTTTTCCATTAGTTAAAATTAATGTATGAAAATTAATGTACATTAATAAGGTACTCATTAGACCATATTCAATAAAACACTATAAAGATAACTAGCATTTTATTTATTTTTTTAAAAGTTTATGATCAAAAATAACTATGAAAGCTATCCTATTTTGGGTAAACAAAACAGTACCAAAAAAAAAGTACAAAAAAATCCTATAAAAATAGGTTATCAGGTTTTTTATTTATTTATAATACTATTATTTTTGTTTATAATATTGTTTTAATAAATCTGTAACCTTTTACTGATATTAAAAAAACTTAATTTTTAATTACTTATCAAAAATATTTTTAGAGATCTAAATTAATTCAGGGTTCACACAGTTTACCATACATACCTTCGGATTGGGTAAGAAAAACTTCAGGATTGGGGGTGTAAAACTTAATTGAATAGAATAACAGAAAACCCTTTAAAAACAACTCATCCATTGAATATGAACAAAATATTTAAAAAATGCATATTTATAAATGGTTATACATTCTGCAGTGAAATATAAATGCTACAATCACTAATTTCATGAACTACACTTATATCGTTCTAATCAAATGTCTTAACCATATGCTGAAACAGTTAAGCCTCTATTCACTATGCAAAGCCACAACTGCAACTGACAAGCTCATAGTTTACAGTATCTGACCAAAACATGAATGATAAATCAATAAAACATAAATGTTTGTCCCATTATAATACCTGTGCATTATTTTTGAAACTTTGCTTCTTTATGCATGTTATAGCACTTTTTGTATGAGTAAAAAGCATTGGTTTCACATCACGCTTCAGCTGTTTACTGTGAGTCATATATAGCTTATGACAATGTTATAGCTTATGTGCGATGAGAATGTTAATAACGAAAATAAACTTGAAAATTTAAGTTAGTTGAAATCCATGTTAATACTATGTATACATGTATATTAATTAAATCATTGTAATTGTATTTATCTGTAAATTGTATTCATTTGTACTGGGCTTTCACAGCTCGTCATGTGTTTTGATAAATGAATAAACTTATAAAAATGTTTATAAGTAAAAAAAATGTATATTTATTAACTGATGTAGAGATTATAATAATAACATTATCTTGCATATGACAATTTTACTTTACTTTTATCATTTTTGGGGGGTTACAAGTGCCAACAGATAAATTGGCAATAGATAAAATAGCAAATAAAAACTGTGCTAATGTTACTGATTTTAATTTACAAATTATCAAGTTTTTATTCTTGACACTATAATTAATTTGATAGTCAAATATTAAAACCAAGTTCACATACTGTTTATTGCAGAATTAATGGTTACAAGCTCATATTTTAAAATTTAACATTTAAAAATTAATAAAAAAGTCTTTATTGTGTTAGTTTGGTTTTCTCTAGTAGATTATAAAATGAAAAATCTATAGTCGAGTCAAAATAATATTATCTATTCAACTATTGTCTATAAACTCATAATTAGGTACAAGAAAATGAATTATATTTATATATCAATAATTCTACACTTTCTGTAACAATTAGTGTAAGCAAAGCTTCTTTTTTTTGCAATTGGCTTTTGTATTTATGGTGCAGTATGTTTTGCACTCATTATTGTATACGCTTTTATTTATTTACTGCTTTTATATATAAAAAAAAATATCCCGTACAGTAATACTATAAAACTAATACTATACTATAAAACTTTTGATAAAGAACTGATGGTTAACAGGAACCAACGGTTATTTGAAATTTCACTCTATATACTAACTAAATCAACAGCCTCTAAAAATACTGTACTTTATAAATTTGGCTAAAAAGAAAATCAAATAGGGTTAACAGGACGTACTTTGTTATTTCTCATAAGACTAATGTTACATAATCTGCTATTTCTTAAGATAAAATTATACCTCATTTTAAAAATCTTGTATGTGGAAATGTGGTCCATTTATATTCTGTATATACTGTGTTGTTTTTATAGATACTGCAGCAAAAACATATACAAAATTTAAAAATCAGACCACATTTCCACACTACACAAATATGACACAAATGAGACATCAAACAATTTTATTTTAACAAATAGAGGAGTAATCTGTATAGTTAATTAACATTAGTTTTATAGGGAATAGCTTCAAAATGGTCATCAGCACCCACAGACACTTCAGACCAAATTCGAAGTCAAACTCCTACAGCATTGCTTATTGTTGAGCCAGAATGAACAGGCACATACTGGACAAATATATACATAGCTCTTGACTACATACACTCAATCCACAATTCAAAAATATTCCAAAAAACGTTAAAAGGAAGATCTTATAATAAAACAAAAGTTTATTAGTAACAAAAGAATGAAAATAAATACCAATAAAGAAGTTTCACTTCAAAAAGTGTATTTATACCCTAACCTTACCTTGTATACTTGTCCATAAGTGCCATTGCCAACGACTTCGATCAACTCAAAGATCCCAGCAGGATCCTAAAATCAAAATAAATAATACTTATTTAGGACAGCCTAATTAAAAGTAAAATTTACTAAGATATTAAATAATTTTAAAAGAATTTGTAATCTTTGTTTTTCTTGAGAGTTATTTGTGTGCTTATTAGATGCCGTAAGAAGAGTGTGAACGTTAGCTGTCTTGAATGCATGTGACTTTTTTCTCTCTTTCTGAGAATATGAATGGAATCCCACCTAACCTAAATGCTTGAAGTCCTGACCCTCACCCACACTGTTTTGTCTTTATTTACTTTACAAAAATGGTGACTTATTGGGTTACATTTTTTTAAATCTTCTTCAACTTCTGTTTAGTGTTTTTTTGTAAAAAATATTAAACATATGTAGCAGGCAAAAGACACAACTTTTGAACAGGTTTATGAAATTAATTTATCAGATATTTTGAAGTTTTTGTCTATCTCCAGACCAACTGAATAGATCCTAACCAGTTCTATGAAAGGTTTTAACTAAGAAGTTAAGAAATCTGTATAGCTATAAACACATTATTAAAAATTCAGGAAATAAAAAAATTGTAAATTATCTAGAAATATTCACGAAGAAAATATTTACTGCATGCCTACTTATGTCATTCTTTTACTGAAATTTTTAAGGTAACAGGTTTAAAGTACATTGATATCACAAATCCATACTGCATAGTAGTACAAATAAAAACCCCTGCTATTGGTTTCGCATCCCTAGTGTATATTACTTTCAGTTTACAAAACATTATACTGACATTTCAAGTTCTACTGACATTCCTTTGTGACTGCCAACTTGTTCCGAGATTTACAGTTAATTTCTAACTCACTTGGATGAGTGCAGTGCTCTACAGTAGGATTACCCTACCACATTTGTAAGCAAATATTAACATTAAAATGTATTCCAAATTAAAAAAAAAACTTTGGCTGACCAATATTGACATGGTTTTATGTAAATTATATATTCTTACAAGCCAAGAGATCTCAAAAGGGTCCAGGTGGACCTCTTGGGGGGGGTCTGTTTAACTTTTGAAGGAAGTTGATTGAATTTGGGGTTCTACCGAGGTTGATGAAATAAATTTCATTTTAACCCCTTAAGAACGTGGTGATTTACGATTAATATTAACAAATATTTCTCCAGATATAAGTAAGATAATCAAAGGACATTAACCGCATCTCATTAAAATTGTATGTATTTATGTGACATATTTTATTTAAATTTTTGCTTCTATAAACATAATTACATCTTTAATGTATATCTCAATGTAATAATCTCAATCTTTAATGTAATAATAATACAAAATACAAATTATTAATCAAAAATTTTATTACTGAATTGCTCCTAATAAAAGCTTCATTTGCTGTGATGTTTGTGCAATACATTCTAAACATATGGGGTCTACAGGAAAAAAATATTTATTTAGGGGTTCGAAGCTAAAAAGAGGTTGAGAACTCCTGTTATAAACCTACATTATTTGTACACCTGTGATAAAAATAATTATCTAAAATAAGACTATTATTTCATACAATAAAATACTGTTGTACGCCTACTTAATACCCACTGACCTACAATTAAATGTTTTTACAAAATTCTTAAGTTAACTTATTTTTAAACCTCCAAGGAAAATGTTTTCACCATTATGTACAGGAAAATGTATACTTTCAACTAAAAAAATTATTTAATAGGCTATCGTAGATCACACATTAGCGTGATCACTGGATATTAATTTACTACTTAGTATAAAATAAGCAATTAAAGACAATACTTGGTATATACAGACCTTATTTATTTAGCTACAGCTATTTGATGATTAATCATTTAAATAGCATAGCATAGCCCTGTATGACACAATGCAACCTACTCTTACACAATTTTTATTTTAGGCCTAACCTATTACAAATACCCTATAATAAACTCCATAAAAGCACAAATATGAAATATATAACAATATAATGTATTTCAATTCGGTAAACCACTAGGATAGCCTTGAAAAAACCATGCCCACTAAGCTAAATAAGTATAGGCTCTGTAACAATGCACTTCCTATGACAATTTTATCAACAAAATTAAGTTGTCATCCAGACTAGTAGCAAGTGTATTTTTTACAAAACTTGTGAAAAAACACTAAGTATATATTACAATAATTAAAAATAGCTGCGATAACCTATTGTAAAAAAAAGTAAACAGTTCTTCCTGGGAGGGGGATTTAATGCGTTCACTGTCTAAGGGATAGGCTAACACAAAATAAGCTATACAGTTGTCATTAAATAAATAATGCACTTAAAAATCACACTTTTGATTCAAATATAAAGCCTTTCAACTTATACAGAAAAACGATTAAGTAATTTTCTTTACCTTCAGAGCATTTAAGTCAATGTCATCTAAGGAACAGTTCACACTTGGGGCTAAATTATGCGCCATCTTGAAATTCTTCTTGAACAAAACACTACGGGAGAGCAATGATCTCTCGCAATACACTTATAACTAACAAACAAAAATAAGCCGGGAAGTAAGGGAGTACATCAACCCTTGACTTTCCTGCTACCTGCTTTCATAATTCATCGTCCTTGGCTATTTTATGTACACTTGTCACTTTGTTTTCCCATAGTCTTTGTCCACACCTACTTATCAACGCTAGAATGTGACGTCACCACACAACAGATCAACAGTGTTGCCAATAGTACAGGGTACATGAATCCAAATTCTGGGAACAAAATTACCACATATTCTATACATTTATATTAATATGTTCAAGAAAATAATGATTAATATGGATTATAAAAATGCAATCGATATATGTGTACAGTATATACTAACGTCTCAAATAATATATTTTTATACATTAATGAAATAAAACATCTCTTAATTACTTTTACAATTACAGTACATGACAATTTCTGTATTTTACAGAATCGAGTATTAATATGATTACTTCATTAATAAAATTTAAATTTTACGAATATACGTAGATATATGTTCAAAGTAAAAAAGGTGAATACAGTAGACATTTATAAAAATAAGGAAATGAATATAAAAATATTATTTTTATCACGTTTTTCCTTAACGTTCATACCGTTCATTTTTACAGGTAACATGTTACAGTATAATTAATTAAAGTCCTTATTATTAAGGACATATCCTAACCTGCCACGCAATGGCCAACCATAATAGTTTCGTTTAATGGATTATAACTTAACTGGCTGATTGTTACGCTCGCAGTTTTAAATTTCTATTTCTACGTGAACGTAAAACTGTACGAGACATAACCTCAACTTCCACTAATTGTTTAGGTGAGAAAACAATTAATTAAAAAGTACTGGGTGACTGAGCTCCGCTCGTGTTGTTTATTTTTGAAAATTGTTTGAAAACTTTTGTTTAAACTTTTGTTAAATGATATTCAATATAATAAAATTAAATAACACGTACAAAATATTTACAAAACAATCGTATAGGCCTATATAAGTGCATGCGTTCAGTAAAAAATGAACCTGTATTAAAGAATTGTGTAATGTAGCCCCTTTCTGATAAAAATCAATAAATAATTAATATAAAAATATTGATATTTAAAGCATTATAGAACTCTGGAAATGAAATAACAAAAAAATTATCTTCAATAACCATGCAAATGATCAAATATTAAAATCTTCAAAGTTGTCAGGAAAATTCCAAGTCTCCACATTTTCATCGATCTGCATATTTGTTGTCTGAACACAATTATTCGAATGTTCTTGTAATATTTCTTTCCGAACAACATTTCTAGTGTGGCGAGTGTTTTCTGGAGGCAAGAGAATTTTCAGTCCATTTCGCCTTTTAACTCTGGAGAAAGCTATGTAACAACATTCCATGCATAAAAACTGCTGTTAGTAGGAATACCCGAACTGATACAAATGTCTGCACCTGGGCCTTATGTATTGTCATAGCAAAAGCTGGCCTAACGGTAAATTGATGTCTGCATTATGCATCCAAGTTTACTTTTGCTTGAATCTAATGTGATTTTAGGAATATGAACTACCTGAAAACCGGCAGTGTATATAGGTATACACTCCATATAAATTTAAGGCTAGAAATTCACAGTTTTGCAATTTTTTTTTTACGTGCATGAGATCTAGAGCGATCGAATCTGCACCCTTCAAAACCTTTATGTACGAAGTTTTGTGAAATTCGTTAGAGCCGTTTTCAAGATATGCTGAACATACGAACATACATACAGAACACATATTGCTAGTTTAATATTATAGGATTGTTTCCCACAATCAGTTATTTAGTAAAATACTGAATTTTGTATGCTACATATGTAAATTAGTTTAATTTCTTATTTGGTTTACTGACAAGATTTGAAAAATTGTACTTATCTGCTTTCTGGCGGAAGAAATACAAACTACGTTGTGTTACTAAAAACATTCTGCTGTGCCGACTTAGTTTATTTTTGTATCGATTTCACTGTACTTGTCTGCTACCTAGTGGCGAAATTATTAAAGTTAAATCTTTTCTGCAAAGCCTACTTACTTAACTTTCAAAATGTAGGAGGTGCTGCTTCACGTAGTGTAATATGAAACGTCAATGAATAATTTTACACAAATGGTGCAAAACTAGTAACTACACGTTATAATAAACATTAATATATAATTTATTTTAACAATTTAATTTTTCTATTTCACAACAATATTCTTTTCAATATATATTATTACATAATGAATTCGATTTATACGGGTTAATGTATTTTCGATATATTCTTTATTTGCTTTAGTTATTTTTAATCACGGGTTTCATCAACTCACACAAGCAAATATTTACATTTAAAATTATAATCACAAATATTATGTATACATACAAAATTTCCAAGAAAGTATTTTTAAACTAATACTGTAAAGTTCAAGTTATCTGAGTTTATTAATTTATGTTTAACGTTTAAAATCTCACAAAACTTCTAGTTCTTTTCACAAAATTAATCGCTTTGTAATTAATTTTGAAATTTATTACATTATATTTTAGGAAAATTCTACTTAAATATTCGTTTCTCGTACACTTACATGGTAAAAGTACACGGATAATATTACCTTTTATTCGTTGCTCATTTTTATTTAAGGTTGCTTTTTTAAGTTTACTAATTACTGCTTTTGAATTACATTTCTTTTAACTTTAAATATTTCTTCTTGTATTTTTTAATCATATTTATTTATATATATATATATATTTATATATATATATATATTATTTGTGAGTTTAAATTAAAAATAAATTCTTTCTGAACTATTTAATAATATAACTTTGTGTTGAATTTTCAATATTAAATGTAAAAAAATCCCTACACAGAGTGCCAATTGTAAGGTAGTATATATATTTGTGTAATTACATTATGGTGAACATGCAGTGAAGCATATCCTTATTTTTCGATATTTTGTTACTAAAATAAGCATTTTATGCCTTATTTAATACTAAAATAGTATTATGTGCCAAAAGCAAGAATACAAAATATGAATGCACGAGAAGTACGATAAAATCGAAAATAAAAGTGACCAACATAACCTCAAAATTGCTACCCGGCGAAAATCAGTAACGTGTTGTAAATCGGTAAAACAATAAAAATACGTCTAACACGGGTTTTGGGTGATAAGAAACCAATTTTTAAAAGAATACAGCATAACCAAACTGTCACGGTTGTTAGGCCTAACAAGGTGATGCGTGAAAAACCTTTATATTTTTTAAAAATAGCCTACTATATATCCTGACACGGTTGTTGGGCCTATCACGGTGATACGTGAAAAAAAACCTTTATATTTTTTTAAAGACTACTACATATCCCAACTGACACGTTTGTTGGGCCAATCATGGTGATGTGTGAAAAAAACCATTTATTTTATTTTAGAATACTACATAACCTAATTTACACGGTATTTAGGCCTAACACGGTGATGAGTGAAAAACCTTTATATTTTTTTAAAGAATACTACATATCCTAATTGACATGATTGTTAGGCCTAACACAGTGATGCGTGAAAAAAACTATATATTGTTTTAAAGAATACTACATAACATAACTGATACTGATGTTGAGCCTATCACGGTGATGTGTGAAGAAAACCTTTAATTTTTTAAAGAATACTACATACCCTAATTGACACGGTTGTTAGGCCTAACACGGTGAATCGTGAAAAACCTTTATATTTTTTTAAAGAATACTACATATCCTAACTGACACGGTTGTTGGACCTATCACGGTAATGTGTGAAAAAAAGTTTATTTTTTTAAAATAGTACTGAAAACCTTAACTGACACGGTTGTTAGGTCTAACATGGTAATGCGTGAAAAATACTTTATATTTTTTTAAAAGAATACTCCATAAGCTAACTAACATGGTTGTTATACCTAACACGGTGATCCATTAAAAAAACCTTTATTAATTTTTTTTTAAATAGTACTTATAACCTAATTGACACGGTTGTTGGGCCTAATAAGGTGACGCATGAAAAAACCGTTATATTTTTTTAAAGAGTACTCCATAACTTAACTAACACGGTTGTTAGGCCTAACACAGTGATGCGTGAAAAACCTTTATATTTTTTTAAAGAATACCACATATCATAACTGACATGGTTGTTGGGCCTATCATGGCGATGTGTGAAAAACCCGTTATTTTTAAAGAGTACTCCAAACCTTAACTGACACGGTTGTTAAGTCTAACATGGTGATGCGTGAAAAATGTTTATATTTTTTTAAAAATACTCCATAAGTTAACTAACATGGTTGTTAGGCCTAACGCGGTGATGTATTAAAAAACCTTTATTTATTTTTTAAAAAGAGTACTTCAGAACCTAACTGGCACGGTTGTTGGGCATAATACGGTGATGCAGGGAAAAAGCCTTATTTTTTAAAGAGTACTCCATAACTTAACTAACATGGTGGAGTGTTAAAAACCTTTATTTTAAAAAATAAATACACATAACCTAACTGACACGGTTGTTGGTCCTAACACGGTCATGCGTGATCTTTAATGTATATTACGATTGCGGGAAAAGCCGTGACGGGTAACAGGTAATCATATTATTTTTCTGAAAGTTTGTTTTTGTTTATTTGTTTGTTATTCAATCACACTTTAACTACTGGACCAATTGAGATTAAATTTGATATGAACACGGTTTAGGTACCTGAGATAAACACAATACTATTCCAGTTTAATTGAATAATAGTGACTTTTTAATAATACTGTATTTTATTAAAATATGACAGGACCATGTTTTAGAGTATCGAGTAGCAAAATGTATGAAAATAATTCTGTTGCACATTCGTTAGACCGTTCAAAAACTAACTGAAATTTCTATAACAATACTTGGCCTTTTTCGATTGTGACAATGTCACCAGCCTTCTATATTTCATTATTCATATATAAATCTCAATTTCAGTCGTTTATCTACGGCCTATATTTAAGTCTTGTAAATTATCAATTCAATAGTCAGCTGTTCTCGACATATTATTTGCATCTAAATCAATCACATTTACCTTACACAAATCATTTGACAATTTAAAAATGTTAAATCACTTTTCCTACTGAATATTTTTTATTACCGTAAAAAGTTTTGTTTTTCGTAGAATTTATAAGCTAGGCTAGTATAATTTTGTTTTCATCTAAGCTAGGCCATTACACTTTTGTTCTCATTGGAATTCCTTTGCGTTACAATACTCCAAGCCCTTAAAAAAAAATGAATTTTTGTCCTAATCATTTATTATTTTATAACTTTGAAGAAAATAATATATGCTAACTGAAATGAATTTCAGTTACATATTGTATTAACTGTTTTCATATATTACTAAACCATGTAAGGTTTGCGAATATCTAGTCTGGTATTATTTTCCAATATATGCAAATCCGATATAATAAGGTAACGCTAAAAATCACTATAGAATAGGGAACTAAACAGTTCTTTAAAAAGCCTATATGCTCTCACCGTATATTTGAGTCCTAATGTTGTCTGCTTGTTGGATTTCTTTAAAATAAAAAATAATTGAGAAATAAGCAAGATATTATAGTAGTTTAAATTTAGTAGACCTACGTTTCCTGATTGGAGGAAAGAGTTATTAAGGAGCATATTACACTATCAAAGACATTTGTCAAATATTTGTTAAATATATGATGAAACTTTGACCATATATCTTGTTCAAATATTTGTCAATGTTGTATTAAAGAAAACAATATTACATTCGTTAAATTTCTTTGATCAGATGTATCTAGTTAATACTAGATATATTTTGAGGTTATGTTTACTCAAGTACAGCAGCTGCAGTGGATCGAATAATTTTGACTTGTTATAAGCGCATTAAGCGCTTATCTTATTGAGGCGTTACTAAATAAAAAGTGAGGGAAATTAAAAAAAACGAGTTTGGATGCGACCATGGATACAAAGGAGAAAGATACTAGGTGTAAATGCCACTACTATTAAAGAATTGCATTTGGAAGATCGTGATTCAAATAGACGATTTTAAGAATGAATGATCATTTTAAATCTTGATTTTTTAAGCATCAGTGTGGATATTCCACAAACACTTCTTTTTCATATTGTAGAATTAATATGAAAAAGAATTAATTTAATAATAAGAAAAAATAATTAATATGAATTCAAAAGTCCGTGACAATTTCGCCATCGTTTTAAATTGTACGCAACGAAAGGAACGGAAGGAATAATGTGACACAAACAGGAAATGACAAAATTTTGAGGTTATACCTAAGTATTTTGAAAATCTGTGTCAAATATTACAACACGTCAAAGATTCATCAAAGTTTGATAAATGACTTAGTTCATCATAAAATCGTGAAATGTATTTCATCGAAGATCTTTGATCAAAGAAATTTAACGTTTCTATAATAGCGTAAATATGTTCCTAAGAAAACAATTGCACGCTGACTTCGCAATTTTAGTGAGATTTGATTTAAACACGGCAAAAAAAAATCGATTTCGTTAATAGTTTGGACACGTTCATTAACCAGCAAAATTAGTTCAACAGTTTCAAAACAGCGGCCATTTTCAATTTTCAAAATACGTTGAACTTAAGGGAATTTAATTTGACGGCGGTCAGGGTTCATTTTTTCCATTTTCATTTCAATTGTAAAGTTTAATATGCTAACGTATACAGGTTTTAAACCTATATTATAATTGAATTAGAATTTCTAATATATTGAGATAAAAGTGCAATTAGAAATTCGCTTCCATCACGTCAGCGAGACAGCTGCGTGCAGCGCTTAGCCAAATACGTCGTATTTGGGGACTCGGTAATCGATATAACTAAAGCACCGGTTAGTGTGCTTTGCACCTTAAGGTACTTCTAGCCGCAGTTACTCCCGTTGCTTTTCCCTTACCGTGCACCGATGACACCTTAAAGGTTTTTCGCTGGGAAAAAAATTCCCTTATAGTTTACGCTGATCATTCGTCCTCATTAGTCTAACTGGCACAAACTATGGACGTTAAAAAAAGGTGGAAAAGTTAATAATGATAGTAACTTGTACAAGTTTTTTAGCCTAAATTCGTACAACAGTTTCAAAATGTCAGAAGTTTCAAATCTTTAAACATTAATAACTATGTTGCTTTAAATTTTCTTTTTTAAATCCGATTTCACCATCGTAATCGGCGTTCAAAACTGCGTAAATTACGAATCACTTTGAATTTTCAAAATCCGTTAAATTAAGGAAATTTAATTTGACGGCGGTCAGGGTTCATTTTCGTGCATTAACTTTTAGTGTTAAAGTATAAAAAGTCTGTATCACATTTTATCAAATTCCTCTACTTAGTCCGGCGGATAACCTCAATTCGTTCGAAATCTCATATTACCTAAAATGTACAGCTCACGTCAAAGCAGAATGAACAAGAATAATTGCAAATAAAAGCTTATTTAGGGATAGAAACTTTTGAAATCCGCCTGATTTGTCTAAGGGGGTGGTCAAAGGAATAGAAACGCAACAATGTCCAACAGTTCATCTGGCCAATGCCCTGCTGTGTGGGTGTACATAGGATTAAGTAACGGTTTGTAATCTTCTAAACTCAGGACTTTTCTACATCTGTTACGCAAGGCCTAGCGTTACATGTTACTGTATTGAAATGTGTTCATCCCTCATGAATACATCGTTCAAAGAACGTTTTGCTTTAGAACTGTTACTTACCGATGTCATGTTGGAATATTTATGTTATTATCACAGTTTATTCGGATATTTGCCACAATTTGTGCATGTAAAGCAATACACGACGAGTATGGATCAACTCTCGTTTTCAAATGCCTAACTTAAAACCTAATAAACATGCAAAACAACATATTCGTAGTCTAGGCCTATGTTAAAATACTTAATAAAGAACACTCAGAGCAGATCCAAACTAGAATTAAAAGTAACGCTATTGTTTAGCGTTTTAGTTTCGTTTTCTTTGTGACTTCTGTTTTCCTGATCACATTTAAGTCTTAGTTTTGTGTCTGGTTTGACCAATAAGGGATCTGCACTGAAATTTTTAAACACAAATAAATGGTGGAAAATGTCCGAAAAACCGTAAAATTACATAAATATTTTGCGTTTTCGTTTCGTTTTCTTTGGGACTTCTGGTTTCCTGATCACATGTAAGTCTTACTTTTAGTCTGGTTTGACCAATAAGGAATCTGCCCTGAGTGTTTTTTTCTTAGTTTCGAAGCATTTTAACATAGACCTAGGCATCTAGGTTTAGGCTCTTGTTACATGTTCTCAAGTTATAAATTTGAGAACAAGAGTTGATACACACTCTCAAAACGTAGTGTATTACTTTATAAACACAAATGGTGGCAAATGTTTGAATAAACAGTAAAATTACTTCAATCGTTTGCATTTTCGTTTTGTTTTCTTTGTAACTTCTGGTTTCCTAATCGCATGTAAGTCCTACTTTTAGTCTGGTTTGACCAATACGGGATCTGCCCTGAGTGTTTTAAACACAAATGGCGGCAAATGTCCGAATAAACAGTAAAATTACATCGATCGTTTGTGTTTTCGTTTCGTTTTCTTTGTGACTTCTGGTCTCCTGATCACATTTAAGTCTTACTTTTAGTCTGGCTTGACCAATAAGGGATCTTGCCCTGTGTTTGTTCTTATTTTTTTTAAGCATTTTAACATAGGCCTGACCATCTAGGCTATGTTGTAGTTGCATGCTTAGGTTTTAAGTTAAGAATTTGAGAACGAGAATTGATACACACTCTCAAAACGTCCTATATTGCTTTATGTACACAACTGATGTCAAATGTTCGAATAAACTGTAACACAGTATTATATTTAGCTACTAAACTTTTATACTTATGGTTTCATAACAGAAGTATTTTGAAAACATTTAGGACCTAACCTAAAAAAAACGCAAAGTTTCGCGTGACGCTAAATGAAACGTTTTGTTTACCTCAATTTAACTTCCCTATTTACTAAACAATCGCAAAATTAAAAATTTTACGGTTTTATTTATTATGCAGACCCGAATTTTAGTAATCGTTTAGCGATTATTAGGCCTAAATCGAAAAATAAGTCCTAACCTGTTTTTGCTTTTTTAAGATCTTACCGTAATTCCGAACCAAAAATTTCTTTCGTTTCAAATTTGGACTTTTCAGATACGTATACCGAAAATTTAAACAATGGATGAACCAATTATGAGAGATTAAGTTGATTTTCCGATTTTTCGTCGATAGCTTCCGTTGCGAATAGGTTTTATCGCTAAAACTCGGACCTGTTCTAGTTTGCTTTTTATATGCTTTAAGTCGGTTTGCCTGCATCTGCGTTACACAGCCTGACTGGCATGAAGTAAAGAAGTTAAAACACGTACAAAATTAAGTTGCAAGGTAGCCTAAGAAAAAATTATTATTAAGTAGTTTAAGTTATTTATAAATAATACAAAGAGAAAACTGATCAATTATAATTATATTTTAAGACATTCTACCAGATCGCGTATTACGAGGACTTAAGTTTGAAGGCGGAGAGACACGAACTATTTTTTTCGATGTTCCTAAAATTTGAAAAAAATTAATATGCAAACTATTTTTTCTCATATTACACCAACTACGCAGTTATATTTATTAATACTCTAACATTTTACAAAAGGAATGCACATTTTTAAAGAAAATTTACGAGATTTTTAAAATTTGGATTTTCATATGCTATCTATGCACGGTAAACACACGATTGAGTTAAAAACGAAAGCAAAAATCGGAGTGAAAAATAATCACGGCACGCATCTGTTTTGCTGACGTGATGGAAGCAAATCTCTAAAAATATGTTTATCTTTCCATCTTTTTGAAATAAAGATTTCACCATCATAATCAGTATTAAAATCTGCATACACTAGCATTTTGAACTTTTATAGTACGTTAAAAACGCGAAAACCAACTCTGCCCCCCGTCAAATTAAATTTCTTAATTTAAACAAATTTTGAAAATTCAAAAATAGAAGCCAGCATCGGCGGTCTTGGGTCTTACCATGATGGCGCTCCAATAGAAATCGCTAACAACCCTAACAGACTGTATAATCCCGTGTATCGAGCGTTGTAGCTTTCTGTTTGATGAAATAGGGGTAACACACTTTACCTCAGAAATCGTGAGAACTGTCCACCCATTTACTCCTTCCCCTCCGAACACCCCCACCGCAACAATGGACCAAAGAGACAAACAATTGTCCGAATACTTTGCTGACCATTTCCGGTAGCAGATGTCCGGTTAAAGGAAGGAAATCCTTTGACAAATCTAACATATGGCATTTTAGCCTTCAATATAAGGTTCATTTAAAAACTTACAAGCGGCGAGGAATTTAGAACTAACGGCTTCGGTAATTTATTCTGACAACGGTGATTCTTGCTCGATCTAGAGTTCTCGTTACTCTTCAAAGAGAATGTATTGCTATCGTTAAAATTTTAACAGATCTTCGCTTTTCGGAACGTTATATTGATTAGATTTTTGTAAATTCCAATTTGCTTTTTTTTGCAGTGAATTCCTACTGGAAAATGAGCACAGAGCTGCCATCATGATAAGACCCAGCGACCTTGAAATAAGCGCCGGTTTTGAATTTTTAAGGGTTTCATAAAAACCGTGTTATTAACACGCTCATGTTCGCAATTTTAGTCCGATTTGACTCAAACTTGGCACGAAAATCGATTTCGCTAATAGCTTGGAAAAGTTCGTTGGCCAGCAAAATTCGTTTGACAATTTTAAAAATTGCTGCCATTTCAATTTTTTTTAATTCATAACTTTTTTGTCTAAAATATTTTTGAAAATATGATTTTAATATCGTCATCAGTGTTACAAACTGCATAAATTAGCATTTCGAATTATATATATATATATATATATATATATATATCGTGTAAATTTTAACTACCCTTCAAAAAGTGATCTGCAGGACAGGATTGGTACTCATTGTAAGGTCTCTGTGTCTCGGTCTTACCATGATGGCCGATCCAATAGCTAATTTTTGAGTGGACATTCACTAAAAACGTTATTTTTGTAAGGAAAGCTTGCGTTGCACTACGCACGGAGTTATACTGCTAGCTGTACACTCCCATACGTTTGTTGCGTGTATGCAACAGTAGGCGCTCGAATACTTCTCAAACGCAGTTGCATAGCAAGTTTATTAAAATCCATTTTTAAATGTGAAAAACGTTTTATTTTAGAAAAAAGGTTTTGCTTTATTAAACTTAAAATATGTATAAGTAAAAGCATGGAATTTGTATAATGAAAGCATGTTATACTAGTCGTTCAATGAACTACTATGGCCTGATCCGTAGAAACCTACTGAACAGTAGAAAAACTGGATCCGTTATAAACCACAATAGAAATTCTAAAAGGGAAAAATCACTAAAGGAAATGAAAATATTTTCGGGTTGTTTGATCTTATTATTAAATTTAATATCAAACGAAAAGCAAAAGATTAACATCTAGAGTCCAGATTTCCCCAAATAATTTCGATAACAATATCAATTTAAAATGAATTCTATTGTTATTGGTTGAGGTTTTACAAGGTCTAGTTAGGTTAGGTTCACCTATACAGGCTCGTGCCAGATGCTGGACCACGCCTTCTTGTCTGCTAATAGTCGATAATTACAAGCTGAAGCCGCACAGGCTCAGTGACTCCGCTATAACTTAATATATCGCTTTACCGTAATTAATTTCCAACAAATGACGATATTTTTACCCGTATTTCTTCTAAAACAATATTAAATTTCCGCCAGATCTTTAAAATCGTTTAAAAACAAATTCGTAATTCCGAACAGAAAAAATATTTCGGTTTTTGTTTATGGTGTATGAACAAAAATCGGTTACAGAACCAAAAATATATATCATGTATTATGTTTTATTCGATTCCTCGCTTTTGTTATAGTTAGTCAATGTTGCTTTTCAGTCATAACTCTTTTATTAATTGTAAAATTTTCATCGTTAATTTTATTTTTTCGTTTTAATTTATTTTCTAACAGTCGTAGTCTTTCTCGTTCATTTTTTCTTAATCTTTGGTCTTCTCTTAAAATATATTTTTTTTAAATAAATTTATTGTCTATTTTATTTAGAGATTCAATTTTTAACATAACCTCAATTGAAGTGATACAGAAACAATAGCTGTTGTGCGAAATCAGCTGTTTAAAGTAGTAACAATTATATTTTTATACATGCAATAATTTGATTGTCCATTTTATTTAGAAATTTAATTTTTAACATAACCTCAATTGAAATGATATAGAAACGACAGCTGTTGTGCGAAATCAGCTGTTTAGAAGTAGCAATATACAATAGCATGTTACGCGCTAAATATACTATTATATTATACCTATGACATTGTCAAGCATAGCGCAAAATGCAACATCACAACCAACCCAGACATGATACATGTTAATATGAAATAACCGCGGCAAGAAAATGTCTCGCTGACATGATTGAAGCGAAAATTCCCAAATGTGATATTTTTAACTTATCCTCTTTTTGAAACTCTGATTTTACTTCATAAACAGCTTCAAAATCTGCATATTTTAACATTTTAAATTTTCAAAATACGTTGAAAATATGCAAATGAACTCAGACTGCTGTCTAATTAACTTTCTTAATTTCATCGAATTTTGAAAATCCAAAACGCTGATTACGGTAGTGAATTCAGATTTTCAAAAATATTTAAGACAAAAATGTTGAGATTTTTGTAATATTTGAAGTGTAATATTGAAGTGGAAACTGTTTAACGAATTTTGCTGTTTAACCAACTTGTCCAAGCTACTGCCAAATTGTGAAATTATTTTACAATCAACTTATTTTTTTCAACC
The DNA here is from genome assembly GCA_022606455.1 of Callitettix versicolor. Lineage (NCBI taxonomy): Eukaryota > Metazoa > Arthropoda > Insecta > Hemiptera > Cercopidae > Callitettix > Callitettix versicolor. The sequence goes on from CM040187.1 coordinate 17,991,720, forward strand.
AAGTTAATTGTTAACTTGTATAACTTCTATTTCAAACAATTGTAATATTTCCGTTATATTTTAACACGTATCATGTTTTAGGACTTGATATGTTGCATTTTGCGTAATACGAGAGCACAAATTTATATTGATATGTAACAGTATATTTTGCGCATCGCAAGTCTCATATTAAATTAATTATAATTTAAATTTCCTGTTTCCGCTCATAATCGAACCGGGGACCTTGCGCATGTGATAACCACTACACTACGGAAACTACGAAGAAGTTTTATGTAAATTTATGAAATTAATGGTTAATTTAATTTTGATAAATATATAATAGTAAAAGATTAGTTGTTTTACATTAATTCGTAATGATCAGCTGATTTCATTCCTGATAGGCTATAATGATAAGTTTTAGGTTATGTTGTTAAAAACTAGTTATGTTAATTTGTCGTGTTTTCGAACAAATTATCGTGGTTAAAATAAAAAGGAAGAGAAAACGTGATACATGATTTTTATTTTTGGTTCAATAACAGAAATTGTTTTTTCACCACTCTGAATAATTTAAAAAAGTAAATAAATTATAAACTACATTCAAACAAAACTGTAAACCAACATATCCGCGTAACACTTGACAATAGCTCCTTGATTTAGTTTCCTTCAGCCTATCGGTCGTCGATCTGGATAGCTAACACCGGTTCGTTTCCAGTTATCCACAAAAAGTTGCATGTTTCTCTACGAGTCGCCATTTTGTAAACACAAAGCCTGCACACTTACGGAGTAACGACAGTTAAAGGGGATGGGAAACAGGGGGTAGATATTTTATATTCTCCCTTAGAAAGAATAGTTTTTTTCATCGTACTAAAAGAGGGTTGCGTTTAGGGGAAGGAAGAAAAGCTTGATTTTTGTCCGTGTGTGGAGCACGCGAGATTTTTTCATTCGTTTTATCGACCCTAAAGGGACGGGAGGAGGACGTCGTGCCCGGGGTCTTTTCATCGTTATTCTGATTTTTGTGTCCTTTTCAGTTCGGTTTATTATGAATTGATTATTTATTTTGTCACATTTCAGACACATTTTGAGGTTATGTTTGCAGCTACCAACCAACTTGTGTGGTTTCCACGTGTCTGGTTGCACGACCTAATTACATATTTTAAAATAAACTTAAAACTATTTAACAATCGGAATTTTTGCGATAAAGAAAAGTAATATTGGCACGCAGCTGTCTCGCTGACGTGATGGAAGCGAATTTCCAAAAGTAATTTTCTTATCTTAGCCTTTTTTCTATTTTATAATTCCACAAATTTATAAATTACACTGAAAATAAGAAAATGAACCCTGAACGCCGTGAAATTAAATTTATATGAAAGCTAATTAGTACAGTTTTTAGATGTTCAACAGATATTCAAAAACGTTATGACAAAAAATTACCATTTCTTTAAGTATTTGAAATGACCGCCATTTTGAAGCTGTTGAACGAATTTTGTTGCTTAACGAACAATTTGTACATTTAAAGATCCTGGATCCAGTTCTTACTATGATGGCTGCTCCAATACATAATTTTACAATGGAAATTCACTATATAATCGTACTATTCGATTTCAATTCGATTTCAATATATCGAAATGAACGTTTGTCTGTTAAAAACAATGTTATCCAGGAAAATTAGAACACTTACATAGTTTCACGAAAATTCTTTTTTATTCAGTGACTTATTTGTCGCCTTTAGTCATCTTCAGACATAGTGAAGCTAAAAATTATAGTGTGCTTATATACAAAATATGGCAAATAAAAGGATTGACTATATAAGAAGGTCGTTGAGCAGAAGGTCGGGAAAACCGCTAAACAATAGGCTTCAGTAAGGAGAGAGTTAAAGTTAGTCATTTAAATTAAAATTAGGGTTTTTATAAATAGATCTATATATTTCCAGAATTTCTAAATTAATTAGTTTCATACCTTTTTGATTTTTAAGGATTACAGTGGCATTGTTGTAACTAAAGGAATTACCAGATTCTAATAAATGATTCACAAAATTTGAGTTATTTTTTCATACTTCCAACAATTGAAATGTTTTTTAACGCTAGTTTTTATAGCTCTTCCGAATTGCTCTACGTATTCACAAAGGCATTCCTCACAGACAAGTTTATGCATACCACTGTTTAGTAAGAGATCTGTTTTATCCTTATTGTTAACTGTGTTTTCCCTAAGTTCGATGTACAGTAAAAAGCTGACTTATAACTAGTTTTATCTAAGATTAAATTTCTAATTTTGTAACTTATAATTGCCTGAAAATGGTACTTTACAATATTTTCTGGTATTACTCAATCTTTTTCTGTCTTTTTTTTTGAATTTGCAGAGTTTTGTGATTATTTTTTTTTTTTTTTGAAACAAAAGCAAAAGTACAGTTGTCACAGTTTTGCTGTTCCAATTTAAACTGCAACAAGATATTCTTTGAACAATAACCGTACACACGGCCGAAACTAAAACAACCAATTAAAGCGAGACAGGTGAGATTGACGGCAAACTACCAAACTACCCTCGGAGTTATTTATAGACGAGGGTGAGGCAGTGAGCGGTTAGCACGCGCCCAGCTTCTATATTTTTTGTACAAATGTGGAAACAGCGGATTGTGCCTCCCTCGCTCAGCCCAGCGCCTAGACGGATCGCCCTCATGCCGTTACGTGATGTAATATTAGATGTGTTTGTCTCCGGGCGTCTGTTTCCTTCCGCAACTGCCTTTGTCAACCGGCTTTAGTTTTTACAATTATTTTGTTAATAAAAAAAGACAAAAAAAATTCTGTTATTGAACCGAAAATGAAAATCATATATCATGTTTTCTCTTCATTGTTATTTTAATTACGACATTTTGTTAGAAAACACGACAAATTAACATAGCTAGTATTTAACAACATAACAAACTTATTATAGCCTATCAGCTGATCGTTACGAATTAATATAAAACAACTGATCTTTTGCTATAACTACCGATATAATTTGTGCACACGCATTACGAAAAATCCAACATCACAACCAGCCCTAAAACATGTTAGAACAAAACGTTTTGGACATAAGTTTACTTGAACTTTTTTTTATATTTTAAGATATAGAATCAGCTCCAGAAAGATTGCTGTACAATTTTGAACCACCTGTATTTCAGTCTACACATTTGCACTAACCGGTGTTGTACTGGGTGAAAACATGAAAATTGCTTCTATTACGTACTAGCATTCCATTTTCGCCGCTCCACCAGCGAGTAAAACATTTTAATTTACCCCAATTGAACTCTTCGGAATGGAATTTTGGAAACCTTTTTTTTTTGGTGCACCTACAAAGTTTTAATAATTAATTACTCGGTATCTTCCTTACTGAGTGTAACACAATTAATTTGTTTTTGCCTTTGTTCATTTTCATTTTAACCTTTATTTCAACCCCTAAACTTTGGATTGTTTTGGAACTTTATCTTTTGCAACCTACTGAAAATCAAAGACAAATTTTGCGCCAACTTTATACTTCAAAGTCCTCAAGTTTCGATAAACTGTATTTTGGCTTTTATAAATGTCAGCCTCCTTTTAACGATGCAGTTTTTAAGTTTGTAGTTTTTAACGCTGGTTAAGTGACATCAGATTTACAAAAAAGTTATTTATTTTAAAAAATTTGAAATGGCCGTCATTTTGAAACTTTAACAAATTTTGCTGGTTAAAGAAATTGTTTAATCTATTATCATTATATATATATATATATATATATATATATATATATATATATATATCTTATATTATCTTATATTATATAAGATCTTATATTATCTTATATTATATTATATCATCTTATATTATATCATACATATCATATTATATCATTATATCATACATTATGTTATCAATGTCCCGGCTCTGGGACTTAACTTGATGGCCGCTCCAAGTTAAATACGCTCCAGATGGAAAATTACGAATAGAAATTCAAATCTCAAGTAGGTGTAGCAAATTTGAATAAAAAACCCTATCGGTACGCTACATGGTATTTAACCATTAGCCCTGAAGGCCAACAAGCTATCTATAAAAAATACCCTCCGATTCAAGCGGCAAGTGGTCGACAAAAAAAACCGCCCCACTTGTCGATGCATATTTAGTCGGTAGTTTTTTGCCGCTGTTTTACGCGTGTCGCTGCGATTACCTAGTTAGGGGAGAGTTTAAACATCATTCTTTACAGGGAGAAGCAGGTAGGGTAAGTCCTCCATTGCTTGCATATTAAAGAGGGGACGCCACGCTTATGTTAAACAGATTTTTTTCATTTAACAGCATGCAAAAAAAATGGAAACGATAGGGAGTGCCATCGAGTTTAATGGTGCAAAAACTGTTTTTGGAGGGTTGGATCAGGCAACTATAATGTTCGGATCGGAAATCTTTCTTCGTCAGACCGAAAACCTTAGATCAGTCAAAATTTACAAAATACAGGTAAATCTATTTTTATTTTAACAAATGGTGATGTGTTTTGATTAGTCTAGCTAAAAACTCTTAAACGAAAAAATAGTCTAGGAAAAAACACTTTCTTGTAGCCTAAATCATTAAATATAAACATACTAGAATAATCACCATTATGAAAGATATGTGAGCTGCTCGCTACGGGAGGCATCTTATGGCAGCGTGTAACAACTACAGTAAAATGGATAACAGTACTATTTTCTCAAAAGTCTTCCTCTTGTTCTATCAGTTTGCAGCGTTCGTAGCGGCAAACAGTCCAATTACTTGGACTTTAGCCTCTGATATCGAGCACTCTTTTTATAAGAGTGGTTGTACTTCTAGTCCGTTTATATTCAATGCGTAAATCCACAACCATTTGTAATATTGCGATCATAACGAGAATGATAACACTATGAGACATGATTTCTCAAAATCGGCATGATAACTTTTGCCAAAATTTTATTCGCAAATACAAAATCATGTCTTTCAATTAGTGGCATATAAAAGCGAGTTACATTTTACAAAAAAGTGGAGAAAATAAATTCAGTCTGATGCAGCATGGTTAATTTTTTTAAAGACACATCGATTTTACGTTTTACTTAGTTTTTTAAGGGGTAAATTTAAGTAAAATCTTTGCTAATTTCTGATTGACCGATTATCGGTACTCAGATTGACCGATTCAGTACAACTAGGTGTATATTTTAAATTTTGCATATATATATATATATATATATATATATATATATATATATATATATATATCGAGATATGCTTTCAAAAATTTTATTTTTCCAACCTTTAAGTAGCAAAAATATCTTTTAAAGTTTTAAAAATCTGATTTATTAAAATCTGTTTAAACGGTTTTAATGAAACTTAACTATTATATCCCTTACAAAAATCAAACGTTAAAGTATTTAGACTAATAATGACGAGGGACCTGCGTTAACAATAAGGGTAAAGGAACAGCAGTAACTGCGATTCGAATTCACAGCCTTGGAGTGCACAGTCCAGAGAAACAACAGATTGACCGACACCTTAGCCACATAGACCACCGAGCTGTTAATTACAGAAATTTTCGTGTCTGGAGTTAATTAATTTAGGTCAGATTAGACTAATTTTGTGACGCTATGAGGTTTGGTTGCCCCTGGCATTGAAAGGGCCTATCGCTTCTCTCGGATTCTAGTTCTGTAGACTAGTGTCTCAATGAGTTTCAGCAGTCCAGTCTGCTGGGGTCCTCAGGGTCCTGGAAGTCAGACACTCTTTGTCTCCTGCTGGCAAGGATACACGTTATAGATTGTGTATCCTGCAGTTTCCTCTTCCTTCCTGCACACGCTTTTCCGTGGTACATTCCTATCCTGTTAATGTGCCCTCTAATGAGTACCATGGTTTTCCTGAGTTGTGTAGGATCTTAAGGTTCCTGGCTTACTTCCCTCCAGTCTTGAATTACGGTTAAACCCCTCATCGCAGCTCTATAAGGATTGTGTTTCCCAGATCCAAGTTTGATCCCTGGGAGGTCTTATGCTTCTAGGTTTAATTATAAGCCCCTTTGCCTCCTTAGCCTCCTTCCCCTCTCTTCTCAGTTTATGCTTTTCCGCTCCCGATTGACGATTGTACATGTATCGGCCGTCCCTTGCTGTTTTGAGAAGTTTAACTCCTTCTCTCTCAGTTCTTGCTCTGCGGATTGTGGAGGTCCGCCTACCCTCCCTACAATGTAATTCATTGTTTGTAAGTTACAAGGGGTTCAATACAGCATCGGTTTCTTTTCTTTCCAAGTTCTTTAGGTCCACTTTTGCCAGTCCCCAAAGTTTGCTTCCAGGCATTGAAATGTCACAAGTAGCTGGGGAAATAAAATGTCCACCGTAGAGTGCGCCGCATGCGCAGGCAAGGCTGGCTGAAATCTGGAGTCCGCGTACTTAAGCTAAGTACAATTATCCTCTTTGACTGGGAATGAAGGATTTAACCCAAGAGCAGATATATGAAAGGTTAGATCCAGTTAGGGCATCTCTGAATTGCCAAACTCTTAGGCATACTCACAATGTGTGAGATCCTGAAGCGACGGTTCAGGAATAAGTTGGGGAAAAAGAAAACAATCTCACCCCCCGAATCTAATTTTTTTATTAAACTGCACCACAATAAGCTATCTCAAATCTTGAGTTTTTGAACTTCTAATATTAAAAAAGAGTAAAATCAATTAGCTAATTTTGAGAGAACTAGAACTTTCAAAAAAAAATTTCACTGCCCATTTTCCGTCTAATGGTGATTACTTCTTATGCGAGATTTAAAATCTTTCAAAATTTTAAAATCGTTTGGCGATGTCCTCGCATTGTATATTTCTTGCATAACGTTTTACAGAGCAAATTATATAACTGGAATGTCGTATTCAAAATCTGAACTCATATTGTCGCAGACGCTTCCATGACAAGGGTGGTCCAATGTTTGAAGACCGAAGATAAACACGACCCTCGTCCTAGATAAGTCCAGACACTATCTTCAGCAGATATCTTCGCACCTTTTAACCGCACAAATAACGTGCTTTACGGTTTTTTGAAGTTCTGTGGAATTTAATTGTATATGAAATGCGATTACAGTGGGCTGAACAGAACAATGACATTGTTAAACCATTCGCTTTGCGCTTAACGTTTTACAAAGCCTAAAAATTCAAGTGTATGGATGATACAGAAGAACACAATTTTGTTACAGTGATTGAAAATAACTTTAAACAACCGTTTAATTTACCCTTATTAATATAGTCACGGCACACATCTGTCTTTCTGACATGATAGAAGCCAATTTCTAAAATTAATTTTTTTTAGCTTACCCTCTTTTGTAACTCTTTTCACCATCACAAATAGCATTAAGATTTGCATGTACTAGGATTTTAAACTTTCAAATTGCACAGAATACGAAAACGAACCCTGACCGCTGTCAAATTGCATTTCTTAAATTCAACGGATTTTAATAATTCGGAATGTTAATTTATGCAGTTCCAACGCTGATTACGAGTGTGAAATCGGATTTTCAAAAAAAATAAGGACAAAAAAGGTACGAATTGTTAAATAATTAGGATTATGATCTATTTTCTTCCGTCTAGTGGTCTTTTTTACTCACCTCGTAAAGGCTACCGCGGTTTCGACAACTTACTCTTTCATCTTCAGGCCTTAATACAAAATGTCACATCGCTCTGTCAAGGTCGTCACAAAGTTATACAAAACATTGAAAACACACGTCATAAACACTAAACACGATTAAAATACACGCGATAAAATTTGGTTTGGCCAAACGATATGTCGTTCGACAGAGGGATTTGACATTTTGTATCACGATCTGAAGATGAAACAGGAAGTTTCGAAACCGCGCTAGCCTTTACGAGGTGAATAAAAAGACCACTGGAAGGAAGAAAATAGGTCATAATCATAATTATTTAAATATGTGGTCCGGTGACTATGTTGCAATAATGAAATTATTAAAGATTTGAAATTATTGTTGAACAAATTTTGCTGTTTTATGAACTTAACAAAACCGATTTTCAAGAAAAGTTTGAAATAAATCGGACTAAAATTGCGAACGGTTTTACTGGCTCGAGTTTTAGCGAACTACCCTCTTTTACACCATTAGACGCATTTTGGTCTCATAATTTTATAACTTTATAATGAGATTAATTTGTAATTCCACCAGAAAATGTGCAGTAAAAATAGTTTTAAGTTAAACATTGTTACATTGGACAACAGTTCGATGTTCGCTTAAATTATAGGATTTACAACCAACTTTTCAACTGTACAGATAATTTTCTTTCCATTATATCGCACAAAATTTTTTCAAATCTTTGTCTATAAAATATTTTGCTTTAAATGCATAAGCTGTCAAATAATTTCTCTATTACTTTGTGTTTTGTTTATTTTTTTTAATTACGTACTCGTATTAATGAAATCTTATACCCTAAAGTGCGGTTTGTATGTGTATGGCAATATTTAAATAAATATCATAAACACCGCCTTCTATAAAGTACGAAATTTTAAAAGGCACTGACATTATTTGAAAAAGCTATTTTTTCAAATAGCTTATTTTTTACTAGCATTGCCCGTCGTGGCCTCGCCCACGAAACCTAAACTGTTTCAGTAATGTAATTATTTCGAAACATAAAAAAATATATTAATAAAGGCGTGATCATCTAAACTCGTGATCATCATTATTTTACAATGAATGTGAAAAAATATTATGACCTGAATGTGTTGTTTTATTCAAACGTGTTCCATTCGAATTTAAGAAAATCTGATAAAAATATTTTTCTCCAATACAAACATTTACATCTCTTTTATATTTTTGTGCTTTTAAGGGATAAATTTGGGGGGGGATGCTGAATTACGTATCATAGTTTGTCTTTTAGATTATTTTGTTTACTTTTAAGAAAAGAAGATAAAAAATATTGTTTTCTAATGAAAACACTCTTTTTCTCCAATTATACCTCTTTTTTACATTTTTAATCTTTGTTCGGGAGTGAATTCGGAAAAATGTTGAAATATGTGTTTCATTATTTGTGTTTCATAGCATATTTATAGAATATACGATCCAAAACAAATATTTTTCAATGTAAAATTGTATACCCCTTTTTTACATTTTCTATACCCCCTTTCAATCTCTTTAGGGGATGAGTTTTGGAAAATGATGAAAAATATATTGCATTACTTATATTTAAGATTGACTATGTTACGTTTTAAGAAGGACAGACGAAAAACATATTTTTCCAATAAAATTGTTGTACCTCATGTTTACCTTTTTAGGGGTTGAATACTGGAAAATAGTTTTTCAGTTCACCCCTACATGTGGTGGTAACCCTGAAAATTTTAAATCTTTAGCTATTATAGTCTCGGCTATATGTTGGTTATTAAAGTTGGACTGGGTAAGTAGTTAAATGGCGTTAAAATCAAATTTTTGCAAAATTCTTTCTTATCGCTTCACGACATTGTTGTAAGTAGGTACTCTGAAAATTTCAAGTCTCTAGCTATAATAGTCTCGGCTGTACGTTCATAATAAAATTGGACTGGGTAAGTAGTTTAATGGCGTCAAAATCAATTTTTTTGCAAAATCCTTTCTTAGTGCACCTTGTCATTGTTGTAAGAAGGTACCTTGAAAATTTCAAGTCGCTAGCTAAAATAGTTTTGGCTCTGCCTTGATGAATCAGTCAGTCAGTCAGGACTTCTTCTTTTATATATTAAGATTGTTAAGAAAAATTGTTTTATTCAAAGTTTTTTTAATAATAATATTAATAAAAATTTAAGAACTATAAAATAAATTTGCAACCCTCCCCCCTTAAATACAAGTAGCACTGTAAGCCTATGTTGAGAAGCCGGTGAGGGCATTGAATACAAAATGGAGATACCAACGAGGCCAATAATTCACTGTCCCGGGCACAAAGACTGCAAAGTTCGGTTATTTTAGGGCTATTTCTTGATCCCTTTTATAGGCGAAGGAAAAAAACGGTCGGCAACAAAAAAAATTGCCGGAGTGTTACAATAATTTTGGTGTCCAAGTTAAGAGGGAAAGTGACCCCAAAGTTTTGGTCAGTGCACCTGGCAAGGATGGAGGGGGTTGCAGCTGCTGAAGCTGGACACGTGTAGGGAGAGCAGGGGAGGGGTAGCACTATCTGATAATTGTCCAGATCTTTGGTTTGATTTAATTAATTACTCTCCTCAGCGCTGTACTGACCTGCTTTGGCTTTTTTATATTTTGGGGGGGATGTATTGACGTAAATACATTGAACGATGTTTATTTTCTCTTTACGGATGTTAAGAGGATCGAAACGGAAATGCTGCCTCAAGAGTTTATATACCAGAGGCCGATTTTGCTTAAAGGTTTTGAAAATGAGCGCCCTATGTCTCTACTCAAAGCTTTTTCTTAATTCAAGAACAGCTACTACAAGATATAAACTTTCTTCAAAACAGGATAAAATATTTCAATGAAATTTTACATAAATCCAACCTTCACACGGAAAATACATGTCGATTGCTCTTTTTGGTTTCCGAAGAAAATAAATCAACACATTTTAATTTAGGGAATGTTTTTGAGACTAAAAGAAGATATTAGTAGCGTTTGAGTTAATTTCGTTAGATCTCCGGACGAAATTTTCGGAAACAACTTAAAAATCTCTATTGTAATCGCCCAAAAAAGTGACACCCCTCTACTTTATAATTACTGATTAGCTTGGAAAAATGATGTAAGCCTGGGTATACAATGTTATTTGTTGAACAATAAACAAATTGTGTATGCGTGCGCGTGTGTGTGTACCACTTCCACGTTCGCAATGTTAAAAGAGATTTGATTCAAATATGACGCAAAAATTGATTTGGGTAATACTTAAGACAAGTTCGTTAACCGACAATTTTCGTTCAAAAGTTTCAAAATGACGGCAATATTTTTTTTTAAATCCCTAACATTTTTATCTCAAATATCTTTGAAAATTTGATTTCATCATCAGCATTAAGAACAGCCATAAATTAGCATTTCGAAATTAAGATATGTAATTGTATTGTGATCATTGTTCATTTTCTTATTAGCAATGCAATTTGAAAGTTTAAAATGCTAACGTACCAAGATTGTAATGTTGTTTGTGGTAGTGAAATTAGTTTTAAAAACTGGGAGCCAAATGTTGTAGTCTACGGGAGAAACCTAAGACGTCCGGGCGATTACCAGATCGGCAGCGGGCTGGCGAGGCACTCGGAATGGTGAAGTGAAATTAAGATGTCCGTTTGTTTATAGTTGGACGGATCCCTCCTATTTCCTCCCGAGCAAGTTGTGGTGTCTTGTGCTGTAGGTAAGCTGCTGTGTTGTCTAGTGGGTGGACCTCCTCGGTGTTCTGTCGAACAACAATTTTCGACCTGTATTTATTCTCGAAGATATGGCGGGCAACATAATTTCTCAGAATTGTACTATTAAAACTAGAGAAAGAACGCACCAATCTAGAGAAGCGATGTGAGGAGCTGCGCCGGCAAGTAGTACCTGGTCAGAAGTGTATTAGTCTAGCGTAGTATAGACTCGAGATACTACGCGGTCTATCGGTATACTACTGCGAACCAATCGGAAGTGAGTTTTGGTTGACGGTAGTGAATTAGGTTTCGCAGGCTAAGGTCCTTTCCAAGCCGCGAGAGAAGTACGGGGATTTTTAGCGTAGTTGTTTTGGTGTTAGTAAGCGGAACTAGGTTGTATAACTCAGTTCCTATGTTGTTTAGGTTAAGATGAAAAAATAATTTTGTAAATTCGCTTCCATCACGTCAGAGACAGCTGCCCTGTCAGTTTTACAAACATCACAAAAAATTATTACAGATTTTAACTGATTACTTGTTAGAAAAAGGGGAGTTATTTGATCACCAAGTATTCCCAGCTTACAATAAAGCCAGATCGATCACTAAGTCTGAGTATAAAAAAATCTAAGAAAGTTTCTTTTTAAAGATTCGTTTCTGTTGGGTTTAAAGAACTTCCTGCGACTGTATTGTTGCTGGATGCACTGCGGTGAGGGTGGTTGTGCGGCGTGATGGATCGACTCTAGCATTATAAGTCGTTTGTGGAGAACAAACTGTTCCGCCATTTGCCAATATTGTCACCCAAGTGGTGACTTGCAAAATACTTTCGAAAAGCGTATTTGAAATCACTCCAAAGTTAAGATTATTTTCTCCTTTTTTGCCTGCATTGTATCCAAACACAAAGAAATATGATTGCGTTTTAATATCAGGTTAAGTTATACAACTGCAGCACTGTTTTGAGGGTAATACAGTGCTTAACGGTAATACATGTTGGATACCTCGTACGTTCATTAATAGATGGTATTCAGAAGATGTCTATTATCGAATTATCGAAGTGGAGCGGGCCATCATGGTAAGACCCAGACTGAGACCGTGAAACGAACACCGATCCTAACCTCAAGATCGGGTAATTAAATGTAAGTTTGAGGGGTTGTTAAAATGTTTGTATATATTGTTTTAGCAAGCTCATATTTGCAATTTTGATACGATACACACAAATACACACAAATACACACACACACACACACACACACACACACACACACACACACACACACACACACACACACACACACACACACATTTTAAAGTACCATCATAAAAAGTGATCTAGATGTCTGAATCAAAGCTCATTTCAAAGCCCCGGGTCTGGGTCTTACTATGATGGCTGCTCCAATAGCTCATTTTTCTAATGGAAATTCTCTAACAAACAAATTTCCTTCGGGAGTAAAACGGTAAACCAGAAACGGTTAGGGTTTTTTCGCCATCGTTTTTTTTTTTTTTTTTGAGTTATTATCGAATCGTATTATTTTTTTATTTCAATTACAAAGCTTCACATCAAATACGTCTTTGTCACTAAAATTTTTAAAAAATCCGATTATCCAGTTTTGATAATTGTACCGATTATCAACTTTCCCCCTGTAAGGCTAGCTATCGATCCTGATTGTAATGAATGTAGTGACCGTTACATTTTGTTTGTGCCAAATGTGATCAAAATTGTTAGTGCCGAACTTGAAAAAATAACTTTTTTTATTGAAAAAAAATGCTAAAAACACTTTTTAAGTTAAAAAAAGTTCTGCATAAATGTATAATCAAGATCAAATAATTTCAAATTAGACTTATAAAACTAAAATTTGATCAAAATCTTAATAACAGATTTTGAAAACAATTACTTTTCGGGTGTTTTGTGTGAAATAATTGAAAGTAAGAAAGTTTGTGTAAGGTGTTTACACCATTGATCACATCACTGTAATTCATTGTATATAGTAAGTGTTATAGTATTATATGTAGTGTATATAGTAAGCCCTGCTCGGTGGTCGAAGAGGCTAGAGCATAGGTCTTCGTCACACAACTGCGCTCCTGCAAGGTTCTTAGTTCAAGCTGCAGTTGCTTTTCCCTTACCGTTAAAACTGATCCTTCGTCCTCATTAGTCTAACTGGCATAAAGTTTTATAAAAAAGAAAATGAATTACCTGACAGGCTGAGTGTATTCAATATGACTACAGGGGTGCAAAAATTTTGCATAACTTGCGCCCAAATAAGGGATAGCAACAAAATATTTTAAGCACTTGATACAGTGTACGTTGTTTATTAGCGAATTTCAAATGAAAAATTAGGTACTGAAGCAGCTACCTTGCCCTTCGAAACTAAAAAAAACTTATTAGAGATAAAATTAAACGCATGTAAATGTTTATAAAATAGTATGACACTTTAAATTATGATATTATGAATTTTTTTAAATGTAAAGAAAATGTAATATTGAAATTAATTTTCTGGCCTCAAAGCGTAAAAAAAAGGGAATGCTTTTTTGAAAAATGGTGAAGTGGTAACATTAGTAATGAAACACGTGCAGTCACACTTTGAAGTAAGTAAATGTGTGAAAATGTTTTTAGAAACTGAAAGTTAATTTTATTATAGTACAACTACAACTAAGAATAAACTTATCTAGTTATATTCATTGAAATATAATAACATTAAGAAAAAAATATTTCACTGGATAACTTCATCACTATATTAAGTCCAACGGCTTCTTTCTTTTAAGCCTCCTCACAATGTCACTGCATTGTTTCTGCATCTCTGTGTTGACGTGGTTTAGAAGTATCTTCTTGTGTCTAGCTGCAGTAGACCTTATCACTTCTTCAACAGTTTCTATTCGAAGATCTCTACCAATATTGTCGTGCCTGATGTACCACGGTGTGCCGGTAGCTGTTCGCAATAATTTGGTCTGGAACGTTTGCATAATTTTAATGTTGGATAGTTTGGTGCAGCCCCATAACTGCAAACCGTACGTCCACACAGGTCTTAGTACTTGTTTATACAAGAGCAGTTTATTATGTCTAATTCTAATCTTCTACCGAGGAGCCAGTACATTTTTTTTAAACCTAATCTCAAGTTCTCTTTCTTCTTTTTAAGGTGTGCCTTCAAGTTTAACCTAGCATCCAATGCATGCCTAGGTGCTTCACTTCATTCCTACAAGGAATTATTTTACAGTTAAGAAACACAGACACTGTGTTAGTTCTTTTGTTTATAAAGGTTACATGAGTTGATTTAGACTCATTTAACTCTATGCTCCACTTCTTTGTCCACTTACCTTCAACGTTAAAGATCATAACATAATTATTTTTATATTCTTCTTTTTTTCTGCTAGGATTATTAACACTATGTTCAGTATAATGATCTGCCTTCCCTAGCTTCGTCAATTCTATTTTCGTTGACGCGTTTCGGAGAATCTCCATCTTCAAAAACTATATCTATACTCAAGTGATAACACAAAATCTATCAAGTGAGTATATATATAGTTTTTGAAGATGGAGGTTCTCCGAAACGCGTCAACGAAAATAGAATTGACGAAACTAGGGAAGGCAGATCATTATACTGAACATAGTTATCATAACATAAAATCATACTCTCTAATAAACATTCTATCGATACTTTAAATTGAATTTCCAGTGGAATAATACGTTTAAGTAAAAATTACGCTCCCAAAACAAGTCTCCCAAAAACACAGCAAAAAACCCAACTCAGCGCATCTCTCTAACGAGAAAATAATACAAAAAATAGTCAAAGCAAATACGAAAGTTATGTTCGGGAGCGATCAATCATTTTTGACAGCCGTATTTCATTTTTCACCCCCGTTACGAATGCAAAAATACACCCCCTCGTAGAAAATCAGAATGGACCTTTTTTCCTTTACATTTGAAAAAGGAACTGTCTCACTATACAAATAGTAAGAGAGCGAGAAAGAGAGTCATAAAAGAATCATTTACCCATACAATAAGCCTGACGCTGAGGTTCCTGCGTCACCCGAAGTGGGCTGAAGTGAAGTGGCATAAAGATGAAACAGAAAGACTTTTTTAAATACTATATTTCATTTCATTGCTAAGCTACAAAGAGGAAATATTACAATCGCCTGAATAATTTAATATGTAAATTTCAACAGAATTACAAGTTCCCTGTTGCAATAATAATACGGCATGCAACTGTCTCTTCAATAATATATATAGCCTAATAAAATATACTTTTATACGTTCTATCTATAATCATCACAATGTCTATAAAACCACCTACTACATTAGGCTACCTGTTTTTGATCCACAACCTAATAAAAGATACTTTTATAAGTTCTATAATCAAAATACTGTCTATAAAACTACCTATTACACAAGGCTACCTGTTTTTGATTCATAGCTTAATAAAGTACACTTTTATAAGTTCTATAATGATCACACTTTCTATAAAACCATCTACTACACTAAGCTACCTGTTTTTAATCCATAGCCTAATAGAACAGACCACGTTCTGCAATCATAACACTGTCTACAAAATGAGCTACTATACTAGGCTACCTGTTTTTGATACATAGCATAATACAGTAAACTCTTATACGTTATATAATCATCACACTGTCTATAAAACCACCTACTATACTAAGCTACCTGTTTTTGATTCACAACCTAATAAAATATACTTTTATACATTCTGTAATCATCACACTGTCTGTATACAATCACCTACAACACTAAGCTTTTTTTATTTTTAGCATAATAAAATATACTTTTATACGTTCTATAATCATCACAATGTCTATAAAACCGTCTACAAAACTAAGCTTTTTTTTATTTTAAACCTAATAAAATATACTTTTATACATTCTATAATCATCACACTATCTATAAAATCACCTACAACACTAAGATTTTTTTTATTTTTAGCATAATAAAATATACTTTTATACGTTCTAGAATCATCACAATGCCTATAAAACCGCCTATAAAACTAAGTTTTTTTATTTTAAGCCTAATAAAATATACTTTTATACATCCTATAATCACCACACTGTCTATAGAACCACCTACAACAATAGATTATCTGTTTTTATTTTTAGCATAATAAAATAGACTGTTATACATTCTAGCCACGCTTTAACAAAATTCCGAGATTTTGCACAAGATCATGCCACAAGATGTTTACTTCACTAGTTTTTGTTAGGGGCACAGGGTTCATTGAAAAGATCCTTCGTTGGACATCGGCTTAGCAACTATACAACCCCCCCCCCTCTTATAGAGAGACAGACAGTTTTATACATACTTCAAGTAGCAAGCGATCTTTTTCATGGTCTAAAGGAAACGTTTTGTGAAACGAAATACTGTAGGGGAAAAAACGGATGGAAAGAGGCTTATCTGTGGTTTATAATGAAAAGGTCTCTTTTTGATTTTGTGGTCATTCGATGAGCGCGTGGACCTTTGTATGCCGGAAGCCGGGATGAAATGAGATGGACAGATTCATTGGGCTTTGACGGCTGTCAGTAAACAAGTCTTGGAGCTAGGGCGTTGCTGTGGGCTCTACAAGATGGACATTTTGAAACATATTAGCACTTCAACGTTGCGGCTAGAGGTGCTGACTGTCTTTACCAGTAAAACATGTAACAAAATAAGTGGCTTGGCTTGGAACGGGAAACTCTGTTTGTTGCTAATAACAATAATTAGAATAATTGCAATTATTATTACATTCAAAGATTTTATTTATGAACTTATAATAGTGCATCTCCTTCATACTGCAAGTTCTCTTAAAATTTATTGAACACTTAAGAAAAAAAACAATTTCTGTTATTGGTTTTAAGGCGTCTCATACTTTTTATGGCCACTATCCGTGATTGAATGTCAGTATTTTCTGTTTACTAAAATCAGAGTCTTTTATTTAATAACATTCACATATTAGAACTGGTCTAGAACTTACTACTTTAAAACTTACTACTTTCAACTTTACCTAGAACTTACTACTCCCAAAACTAATTCGGTAAAAAATTATTTAAGTCTTGGATACAATAATAATTCAAATATTACTTTCAAAATTTGTTTAGTAATCAGCTGTTTTGGTATAGAATTAGTTAATTGTCACATATGCCTGCATTGTGCTGCATTCTCACGGGGACACTTTATACAGCTCTTGGAATTTTACTTACAAAACTTTTATCGGTTTTATTTCATTGTAAAGCCTTAAAATGGAAAAATATGAGGCGTGGGAGTTTTCTGGTGTTCCGACGAACCTGTAGGTACCCCATATATGTAGTTTCAATAACGCTGATCTTTATTTTTCGTACAAAACTGATCGGAATGCTTAACGTAAAGCGTGATAAAGAAAGATTAAAATAGGTTAATTTGAATAGAATTAGTTAGCAGCATTTTTATGTTCGGTCTCAATAAGTTATGATAGGTCTTGCTGTTCAGCCAGTATTACAGGAAACGGAAAGCAACTACAGCAGTCGTCGTTAAATCAGAAGCCGCCATCTTGAAACGGAAGTAAATGGAAAAAATCTTACACAACGTTCTGGCTTAGTACAAAGTACCTCAGTACCACGATGTAAAACAAACGGTCAGTGCGTTTGCACAACTGCATAACAAACAAACCAAATGCCGAACCTTCGAGCTGAATCACAGTCTGTCAGTCAATATAAATAAATGTGTTTACCAACTACCGAAATGCGGTCCAGCACATCACTAACTGACTGGTTTGATTTCATAATTAAACTTTTACTGTATCACCCAAACAATGAGCTTCTTCGTTCAACTTCATCTTTCAAATAAAAAATCCTTTCAAGCAGGAGGTGGTCCTGGACTAATTGCAACTTAAAAAAACTTGCACTAACACGACTAATCACCCTGTCAACCCCTAACCTCACAAATCCCACCCTATCCTATCCTATTACACGTTTTTCAGACATGAAACGGCCACTTTTTAGATATTTTCCAACCCCTCTTTCATCGTGTCATTTTATATCTTAATTCGAAGGCCGGGCTCTACCCTACCTTTATTTGATCCCTTCCGAATTCGCAAGGTCGTCGACACTATAAGTGTTTAAAAAATAACATCACCAGTGGGCGGTGTTTGCTTTGACACGACGGATATAAACTTATTAGATACTAAAGTAACGCGTCCTCCTTTGGTAGAGCTAACTTACTGGCGAGTTTCCATTAGCCATCATGGTAAGATCCTGACCCAGGAACAGTACCGATCCCGACACTCATATCATTTTTTGAGGAGTCGTTAAAATGTAACAAATGCGTGTGTATTCGCGAGCGCGCGCGTGTATGTGTGTGCGTTCGCGCTCGCGTTTATTTGTTATGTGTGTGTGTGTGTGTGTGTGTGTGTGTGTGTGTGTGTGTGTGTATGTTGTATGTGTTTGTATGTGTTTGTGTTGTGTGTGTGTGTGTGTGTGTGTGTGTGTGTCTGTGTCTGTCTGTCTGTCTGTATGTATGTGTATATTTGGGTGTTTGTGTTGTGTGTGTGTGTGTGTGTGTGTGTTTTGTGTTTGTGTCATGTGTGTTTTTGTGTCTGTGTGTTGTGTGTGTGTGTGTGTGTGTGTGTGTGTGCGCGCGCTATGTGTGTGTGTATTTGTGTGCTTTTTGTATGTTTGTGTGTGTGTGTTTAGTGTTTGTGTCATGTGTGTTTTTGTGTCTGTGTGTTGTGTGTGTGTGTGTGTATGCGCGCGCGCGCAAATTCGTTTAACCATTTTTAAACTGCTCGGCCTTTTAAAATATTTAAAAACGCATAACTTTTTTTTCCTAGATATTTGAAAAAAATTTGATTTCACCATCGTAACCAGCGTTAAGAACTGCACAACGTAAAGGATTGAATTTTCAAAATTTATTAGAAATTAAGAAATTCAATTTGACTGCGGTCAGGGTTTGTTTTCGTATTTTCAATGCATTTTGAAAGTTCAAAATATGCAGATTTCAGTGCTGTTTATGATGGTCGGATTAGGAGTTTCAAAAATAAGGTAAGATAAAAAAATTACTTTTGGAAATTTATTTTCAGCTGCGTGTCACCAGTAATACCTTTGAAAATTAGACAAAGTAATGTTTTAAGCTAAAATTTGCTAGAAGTTGTAATGTTAACATAATAAACAAGCAGCTCACCCTTCTTCAGGTGTGCGAACATTTGTACGTTGTGTTCTGAAATACAAACCCAAAGTAGAACTTCACAAAATACACAGTTCGGAATTTACATATCTAGTTTTCCAAGATGTGTTTACGGCAAAAACAATACATACATAAACACCCTTTATTAATAAATATAAAACAGTTGTTCTGTTTTTTTAATTATTGTTTTTCTAAGACTTCGAGGGCATGTTATTTACGCCACTGATAAAGATAGGCTTACTGATAAAATATAAAATTTTCCAAAAACGCATCCAAAACAACAGTGATAAGAAATAAATATACATTAGATTGTTAAACGTTAAAGTCTAAAACAACAATACTGAAAGTTATATGACAGTTATTCACTGTCCAAACAAATGAACGCAAATATGTTTTTCCAAGCGATAACTAATTTTTTTATTTATAAAATATTTAAAACTATTTAGAAAACCTGACGTTAATCTGTTTAATTGAAAATTTTAAATGCTAAATAGTTGCAGTAACCTAACCAACAAAGTTTCGCTTCAAGCAAACGTGCAAAAATACAAAACAATAATTTTTTGGGGGATGTTTTTACTTTCCCAAAACATCGTAAGCAAAAAGTTCTTGTTTACGAGCCTGTATACCCCGTCGGCCTGTAAGACTGATGTTAATTAACGATACGGCTTTTTCCGCTCTTTATTAAGGTAGAAATAATGTTTGATACCTCGTTTTAAAGGACTACTAAAGGAAATGTGGTGATTCTTAAATGATTTTTCCATACATAGAAAATTTAAAAAGCGTTCCATAGACAAGAATTTTAAAATCTTTAAATTATGATTTCACCATAATTATAAACTAAATGAATTAAAAGATTCAATTTGAAAGTTTAAATATGTAGATTTTAATGCTGTTTATGATAGTAAAGTCAGAATTTCAAAAAAAAGGTAAAATAAAGAAAAGTACTTTTGGAAATTCGCCTCCATCACGTCAGAGGGACAGCTGTGATTATTTTTATATTGCAAGCATTCGATTTAACATTTTTAGCTGATTTAATTTAAATTAATTGGAGAACACGGTGTAAAGCGCTTCGTTCTTCTTGGAATGTCAACGCGTTTTAAAAATACTACTTGTAGAGACTGTAATTTGGCGAAAAATTGTCTTTGTAATGGCCCCGAACTCGCTGGAGGGAATAGTGTTGACGGCGTTAAATATTTGGGGGTAAAATCCTAAAGGCAATTTTTTTCATTTATTTGTAAGCCTATCTACAAGCGACACTGACCCTAAATATATTTGTATGGTTTTTGCACATAAAGAGTTTATACAGAGACAAGAAAAGTACACGTTTTCATTCCCCCTCCTCTGGTAACTTCGACGTGGTCTGGTAGTCTCGAAAAAATGTATAAACCTAGTTTGCATAACAGAAAATATGTCTTTTTTCAGGATTTTACGATATGTTACAAAACTTCGGTATTTATGGCTCCCAACAAAAACGATTTTTTAAAAAATCCCCAACAACTTTAAAAGGTTTTTAAAAGTGAGTAGGCGTGAAGAGAATAAGATTCAAAAGACGTTTTTATGTTTGAGCATCAAATCCGTTGCCAAATAATCAGTTAAATCGTACGCTACAAGGGTTAAGTATAGTCTAGTGTCATCACGAGTCTTGTCAGCTGATCCAGTCTTGTTAAAAGTTTGTATTTGCTGTGGAAACATTAAATATCGCAAGTTCAAAGAACAGTAGCGCCTACACCTCGCAGTACATTCTTCAACAATTGCCTGGCCACCGCTTTGACGCGCTCCTAACCGGTAACTGTACTGTATCTACTTTATTGAAAATCTTATGTTCTTTCTCCAAGAAACGATCAAAATTATGATAGGTCTTGCTGTTCTGTCAGTATTACAGGAAATAACCAGCAACTACGCTCTCGACGTTAAATCAGAGCCCGCCATCTTGAAATGGAAATCAATGAGAGAAAATCTTACACATATGTCGCTTAGGTTTTATTCAAGCTAACTTCACACCAAATTTTTAAAAAATCGGTGGATGCGTTTGGCCAAAACTGCGTAACAAACAAAGAAACTCACAAACCAAAAGGCAAACAGTCGAGATGAAACAGAGACCTCGCTTCGCTCGGTCATATACGAGTACTGCATTTTAGTTGAAAAACACTCAGGTTTAGGCTACATCTCACAAGGTTAAGAGGATGTCTACGAATCCTCTATGCGTACTTTAAAATCACAAGTTCAGCCATTTTATTTTTGTATTTGCTCCTACTTGCCAATTAAATGAGGTGCATTTCCCGACCCTTCTTATTTTGAAAGGGTTGGAAAAGAAGGGAATAGAAAATATAGAATGGTGGAAGTGAACATTTTGACATATTGGGGGCGACGTGGTGCGATAGGAGTGAGTCACCCTTGGTCACTACTTACCCCTAAACTCAGGGGTGATGCGGTAGAATACGAGTACAGTGGTTTAGATTATTGGAGTTTCATTTCAAATGTTAGACTGTAGTTTTATCGAATTTTCAATGGAAAATGAGTTATTGCATCAAGGTAAGAACACAAATATTATTAGACATACCCATTTTGGGCTTCTGACACTAAGAACATGATTTTTGCATTGTTAGTATGCCCTCTTGTACAGAACAAATTCTGGACACCGATTCTGTTTAAATTTTCTCTGCATATAAGTTCTTTGATCCTTTTTAATTTTTTATTATTATAATTTAATTTTTTATAGAAAAATAAAATATTATTTTTTTAAATAACGTTTCCGTATAAATTTGGTTCAAACTGAAATAGTTCTGAATGGCCACCTTGTAGGCCTACATCCCCTGCTCGTATACCTTCAGGCCCCGGGCATGGATCATGTTGAAGCCCTGCCTTGTGTTTTTTAGCGAATTCCCGTTTGAAAATAAGCCATTGGAGCAGCCATCTTGGTAAGACCCAGAACTGTGACCTTGAAGTGATGTGTGTGTGTGTGTGTGTGTGTGTGTGTGTGTGTGTGTGTGTGTGTGTGTGTACGCGCGCGCGCGCTTTTGTGTGTCAACAAGCTCACGTTCGTAGCTTGGACAAGTTCGTTAAACAATTTCAAAATGGCTGCCATTTCAAACCTTTAAAAATACATAACTTTTTCTATTTAATTGTGTTTATAACTATTTTTTCCATCATCATAATCAGCGTTGAAAACTGCACGAATTGCCGTTTTTAATTTTCAAAATCTGTTGAAATTAAAAAATGTTTTGACAACGGTCGGAATTTAATTTTCGTATTTTCAGTGTAATTGGAAAGATTAAAAATACCGATGTATGTAAATTACGATGGTGAAATCAGAATTCCAAAACAGTTATGATAAAGGAAAGTACTTTTTTTGAAATTAGCTTCTATCACGTCAGCGAGACAGTTTCTTGCCGTTAAATTGTACAGCGATGACCAAAATTAATCAGAATCGTTACAAATATTTTTGTGAATATTTATCTTTCCTTTTTCCAAACAGTAGCTATATTGAATTATATATTTATTTGACTGCTAGATAGTTTGTGTTAAATTTACATTTGCAATCTAAACAAACAATTCTTATACTGAGAAACACAATTAGTTAATGCTGTTTGGTTATTTTGTTCCAATTATAATCCCGCAATCCTGGGCTTATTAATCTACACATAGATAGGTCATAACCCGCCTTTTAATAATAACTAGCTCTATGAAATATTTCACAATTTACCATTTTAAAATTTAAAATTAAATACTGTATTTCAGCATTTAACGTACTTTGGATACAGGAAACTGACCTAACTCAATAAAACAGCGTCACAGTGGAGACAGTGACTCAGAACCCTCTTGGCCGGTCTTACATGTGACACCCTCTATCTGGACAAAGAATAGATAACTTTGGTGGAAAATTAAAACAAGCAACAGTGATTTATGTTATAATATTATTTACGTACATCGCAGGCCTGCATGACCGATAAGAAAACGACCAATGGAAGTGTGGTTCACAATTCCAATAGTCTATAAGTGTGTGTAGCAGTGTTTGTTTATTGATAAGAAGAATCAGATTGTACACCATTATGTGAAATTATTTAAGTTATATTAATAATAAATCGTTTGGTGTAGGATTTAAGCACTGACCATGTACAACTTTGCTGATGTTCTGACAATGAGCAGAACTTTAATTTGGGAAGTACTTTAATTTGATTGAGAAGAACATTGTGCTTTAACGTTAGTAGTACTGTAACTGGAAAAGTATATTTACTTAGATAGTACTGTAACTTGGAATGTACATTGCGTTGTACATTTACTTGAGCAATACTTGGTTAGAACTGAAAGTTGGAAAGAACTTAATCAGTAGTAGTATTTAACTTGAGCAGTACTTTAAATTGGTTAGTACTGTAACTTGGGTAGTACATTAACTTGAGCAGTACTTTAAATTGGTTAGTACAATAACTTCGGTAGTACATTAACTTGAGCAGTACTTTAAATTGGTTAGTACAATAACTTCGGTAGTACATTAACTTGAGCAGTACTTTAAATTGGTTAGTACTGTAACTTCGGTAGTACATTAACTTGAGCAGTACTTTAAATTGGTTAGTACTTTAACTTGGAAAGTACATTAACTTGAGCAGTACTTCAACTTAGTTAGAACTGAAAGTTGCGAAGTACATTAATTTGATCAGTACTTTAACTTGATTAAACTGTAACTTAAGAAGTACATTCATTTGAGTAGTACCTTAACTTGAGCATTTTAACTTGGTTAATACTGACCAAGTTGGTCAACCAAGTTAACCAATGTGTTAGTACATTGATATGATTACTTAAACTTGATTAGAGCTATAACTTGGGAAGCATCTTAACTTGAGCAGTACTTTAACTTGGTTAGTACTGAATGTTTGGAAGTACATTAATTTGATTAGTACTTTAACTGTTAGTACTGTAAATTGGGGAAGTACTTTAACCTGCTTCACACAAAAAAATGGTCCTACTATTTCCATTTCATTAATTTTGTTATTAAATTTATTATTAAAATTTTATTTGAACGTTTTACAAAAAAATAATTAATTTTCCACAGCTTGTTTTTGTCCAACATATTGTTTGCCACATCACCGCTCTGTTTTTGTACGGCGCTGCTGCCTTATCCTGATCCTCCGGCTCTTTCGATTGGTGGAGCTGTCACGTAAACGTCATGGAAGCGAATTTCCAAAAAGTAGCAATACCACAATTCTTTTACATTTTTTTTGAAAATTTGATTTCATTATCGTAACAAGCGTTGAAGTCTGCATAAATTAGTGTAAATAGTCAGTTGAATTTACGTTGTGTAAGTTATAGCAGAGCTCTTACTGTTCAGCTTTGCCAATTCTTTACAAAAAATTAATAATAGTTAGAAACGTTACTGTTAATGGTGATAAATTATCCTTGATTGATGAATACCAAAAAGAGTTATTATGCTTATTAAATTACCTATCAGTATCATTTACACTATCAGTATTATGCTTATAAATAAAGAGTATTACAATACTTTGTAACAGATTATGTTTACTGAGTTTTAAATTTATCTTTTAACATCCATTGTTACAAATGATGTAAGCAAAGTATTATCGTGTTCATTAATTCGCTAAGCAATTTGGCTTCCAGACAATTACGTCATTACTGTCAACCGATTTGGCGGAATGATCGTTCCCTTTAATCCGTTTCTGCTGCAGGTTTACAGGAAAATGTAAAAATCCAACATATCAACGTACTATATTTTTTTTTAAATGCCATTTGATTTACGTAGAACAATTTTGTAATTATTTTTCCTTAGTTTGATAAAATCAGCTAACTTTGGCTCATGATAAATATACCAATTTGAAACTCAAACACCCCGCAGGGGGTGCAGACTAGCTGCACCTATTGAGATGATTTAGACGTCCCTTGCTGTACCCGAGTTTAACACAGACTTACACTTACGACTTTAACACTTTACACTCACACTACATTTAGGGAGGCGTGCTTTTCGCCTTAAAAAAATGAAAATCAATCATTCCGATACTTCGTAATATTATAAATTTGTATTTTTCAGTTTAAAATTGTTAAAAATATTGAAAAATATATTATCCTACAATTTTCCCACATGCTATTTATACGGGATCATATAATTTTTAGCGAATTTTCATTTAAAAAATGAGCTGTTATAGTGGTATTCATGATAATACCCAGACCCGGAGGTGACCTTGAAATGATTAGTGATCCTAAGCTCTAGATTGCGCGCGTGTGAGTGTGTTTTAGCATGTTCACGTTACCAACTTTTGCTCGAATTCATTCAAACTTGGTAGAAAAAATTCATTGTCATAATAGCTTTGACAGGTTGGTTCAACAGTTTCAAATGGCGGCCATCTTTAAAAATTCATAACTTTTTTGCGATGAATAATTTTGAACAGTTGGACGTCACAGAAGACACGAAAACTATTGGCGAAAAGACACGAAAAACTACGAAAGAACTATTAGCGGAAAACTTCATTTCACATAGTCTTCAGGTAACAATGTAACAAGTTCGACTTCAAACTTGGAGCGAGAATTACCTAAAAAATGCTAGATACGATTTTAGCGAAACTTCGGAACACACACACACACACACACACACACACACACACACACACACACACACACACACACACACACACACACACACACACACACACACACACACACACACACACACACACACACACACACACACACACACACACACGGTCTTGTGATTAATGTTATGTTTCCTTCAGGTGATTTTAACATGTATCATGTTTTATGGCTGGTTGTGATCTTGGATTTTGGTCGTCGCATGATGTACGCTAATATATAACAGTATATTTTGCTCCTCACAAGTCTCATATTAAATTAATTATAATTAAAATTTTCTGTTTCCGTCCGCAATCGATCCGGGGACCTTGAGCTTGTGAGGCGCATGTGGTAACCACGACACTACCGAAACTATTAAAAGTTTGGCCGATATAAATATATGAAACAAATCAATCATTTAATTTTGGTAGTTATATTAAAAGATCATTTATATTAATTCGTAACGATCAGCTGATTTCATTGAATAGCTGATAGGTTATAATTTTTAGATTATGTTGTTAATAACTAGTTATGTTAATTTATCGTGTTTTCGAAAAAAAATTGTAATTAAAATAACAATAAATACAAGATTAAATAAAATACAATACATGTAATTACAATTTTTAAGAAAACATAATAAAATTCTGTTAGTGAAATAAAAATAAAAATCATATGTCGTGTTTTCGAACAAATTATCCTAATTAAAAGAAAAAGAAAAAGAAAACGTGATACATGACTTTTATTTTTTGTACAATAAAAGAAATTGCTTTATTGTACAGTTACTTATGATATGAATTTCGCTATCGTTATATGTTAAAGAAATACATGAATAAATCTAATTCCTTTACATGTAAAATTGTAAGTAAATGTACAAAGAATTATCATTTGTTAGGAATGTGTAATTTTTAAAATTTATGTTGATATTAGTAAATTACTCTACTGTTAAAGAACGCCTTTTTTATAATAACACTGGTTTCATTGTGAGTGATGACAAGCTTTATAAAGGCCAGCCCGCAGTGTACAACCCCTGTAAGAATAAGCCAATCGATGCCACGCGAATGTGAAAAAAACCTACCCTATTTATGTACTTCCCCATATCAAGCTATTGTGATAAATAAATAGGGGTAGACTTTTTTTGTCAAACATTCCTCAATTCAAAAACTCCTTCAAGTCACGCGAATTAAAAAACGTTTCAGGTCTGCGTATTTGAAGCACCAATAAAAACTTTAAAAAATTGTGTATATTTATCTGATTTGATGGGCACTAAAAATCTATTTTAATAATAGTTTAGGCAAGTTCGTTAACCAGTAATATCCATTCAACTGTTTCAAAATGGAAGCAATTTTTTAAAAAATCAATTTTTTCTTAGTCAACAAATTTTTCTTTTATATCTGATTTCAATATTATAATCGGCGTTAAAATCTCCAGCGATGAATAAATTTTAAGTTAGAATTTAATACATAATTAATAAAATGCTTATGAACGCTGATTTTAATGCTGATTAAGGCGATTAAATGATATTTGAAAAAAATTAAGATAAAAAATTCCTGTGGTTGTGTAATTTTTGGAGATTTGCTTCCATCACTCCAAACGGAACGTGATAGTTAGCAACGGTAACAACTTAAAATACGCGAGAACTATAAATTGGCCTGGCCGTTTTGTTTAATACTTAATATTATCAATATTTAAATTAGTGACAAAATTGTTTTTAATTTTAACGTGACTTAAAATAGCACAGGCTACAAAATTTGAATGAAAACCAAATTACGGTTTACCTTAAACGCCGTCAGGTTCATTGTCAGTCTACATTTTTGCAAACCGTAACTTGCGTTTATTACAAACAGGATATGTCGTATTCTTTAAAAAATATAAAGGTTTTTCACGCATCACTGTGTTAGACCTAACAACCGTGTTAGTTAAGTTACTCTTTAAAAAATATATAACGGTTTTTTTCATGCATCACCTTATTAGGCCCAACAACCGTGTCAGTTAGGTTATAAGTACTATTTAAAAAAAATTAATAAAGGTTTTTTTTAATGGATCATCGTGTTAGGCATAACAACCATGTTAGTTAGCTTATGGAGTATTCTTTTAAAAAACTATAAAGTGTTTTTCACGCATTACCATGGTAGACCTAACAACCGTGTCAGTTAAGGTTTTCAGTACTATTTAAAAAAAACAAAAGTTTTTTTCACACATTACCGTGATAGGCCCAACAACCGTGTCTGTTAGGATATGTAGTATTCTTTAAAAAAAATATAAAGGTTTTTCACGCATCACCGTGTTAGGCCTAACAGCCGTGTCAATTAGGTTATATAATATTCTTTAAAAAGTAAAGGTTTTTTTACACATCACCGTGATAGGCCTAACAATCGTATCAGTTAAAATATGTAGTATTCTTTAAAAATATATAAAGGTTTTTCACACATCACCGTGATAGGCTCAACATCCGTATCAGTTATGTTATGTAGTATTCTTTAAAACATTATGCAGGTTTTTTCACGCATCACCGTGTTAGGCCTAACAACCATGTCAGTTAGGATGTGTAGTATTCTTTAAAAAATATAAAGGTTTTTCACACATCACAGTGTTAGGCTTAACAACCGTGTCAATTAGGTTATGTAGTATTCTAAAAAATAAAGGTTTTTTTTTCACCATCACCATGATAGGCCCAACAACCGTGTCAGTTGGGATATGTAGTAGTCTTTAAAAAATATAAAGGTTTTTTCACGCATCACCGTGTTAGGCCTAACAACCATGTCAGTTAGGATATGTAGTATTCTTTAAAAAATGTAAAGGTTTTTCACGCATCACCGTTTTAGGCCTAACAACCGTGTCAGGATATATAGTAGGCTATTTAAAAAAAAAATATAAAGGTTTTTTCATGAATCACCTTGTTAGGCCTAACAACCGTGTCAGTTTGGTTATGCAGAATTCTTTTAAAATATTGGTTTCTTATCACCCAAAACCCGTGTTAGTCGTAGTTTTATTGTTTTACCGATTTACAACACGTTACTGATTTTCGCCGGGTACCAATTTTGAGGTTATGTTGGTCACTTTTATTTTCGATTTTATCGTACTTCTCGTGCTTTCATATTTTGGATTCTTGCTCTTGGGCACATAATAAAGCATTTTAGTAACAAAAATATCGAAAAATATGGGTTATGCTACACTGTATATTTACTACTTTTTCATGTAATGTAATTACACAAATATATATACTACCTTACAATTGGCACTCTGTGTAGGGATTTTTTTACATTTAATATTGAAAATTCAACACAAAGTAACAAATTAAAGTCAGTTTAAAAAAATTTCAAATAAAATATTGAAAATGTTACATTAAAAACACATGGCCGTTTCAAGCCATTAGGTTTACGTAACTAACACATGACTCAAATTTGAACATAATCAGTCGAAACGATTTTGAGCTATAATTTCCAAACCGAGAGCTTAGTTGTGGAGAAAGTTAGTGCATTTTACCGTACTATTTATTTCCCAATTGAAAAAACGAAAACCGACAAAACGTTTGGCGGTATTGTCAATAAATGAAAATATAGGACGTTTCAAGGTTTGGTGTAAAGAGTATAGATTTTATTGATAATATCAGAGATAAGAGGTTTTGGCGGAACGCAGCAAAGACCTATTTTATTTCTATACAAATCAAAGAAGAGCTTTGTAAATGGACGGAAGGCAAGCAAGACAGCCGTACTTTGCCAAAACTGTTGATAGATTTAAGAAAAATGCTTACATCAGGCACGACGATGGAAACTTGTGTTATCTTCCGGTATGCAGTTCCGGACTAAAAGAGATCGTAGAGAATTTCATAAGCTCATGATCTGTATTAGCAGAAATTGGTTTGGCTGTCATAGTTTAAGGCATAATGAGGTGTTAAATTTCATAAATGAGAAATATTTTGGTTAAATATATATAGGAGGCTTTGGAGTAAATATAAAACAAGGTAAGTGGAGAAATCGGGAAACGGACCGTGGCAGGGAATAGAGCGTGTTACGGTCTTGTAAACCTTTTCAGATCGACACTTCCCTACAGAGCTGCCAATACAAAGCTTTATAAATCGCTTGTCAGACCTGTCGTTTGATATGGCGCAGAAACCTGGACGCTGAAAGTTACTGATCGGCACGTGCTGGGGGTGTTTGAAACAGAGTGTATGGTGCATTAGAAATAATCAGGAACTGGAAAATTTAATAAAGAATGAGAACATATTGCGCTTCATAAAATCACGAAGAATCAGCTGGCTCGGTCATGTGCAGAGGATGGAAGATAATAGGATGACAAAGAAACTAATGTGAGAGAACTTGTCGAGGAAGAGAAAAAACACCTTAGGAGATAATGGCTGGATGACCTGGAGGAGGATCTGGTAAGGATTGGAATAACTGGATAGAAGCAACTAGCGCTGGATAGGGATGCACGGAACAGAACTGTAGGTAAAAGTCTACCTCGGACTGCAGTGCCGATGAATGAAAAGAAAGAAGAATATATGGGAGGCCGAACGTATTGATATGAACTCGAATCTTTAATTTCGAGGTTTCAATTGCCGATTTTCGAAAAAATAGATTTGAATAAATTTATAAATATTTTAATGACAGGATATACAAAAAGATAATCTGATGGTTACTGCGCTAAAGGCACACCCAGTGAGGGCAAACAAAGAAGTCTGCTGGGATCCAAAGTTCGAGGGATAGACCGAGATCAAGGTCCAAATACTGATTGTATTAAACCTCATGTTTTTAAAGACATTTGTAACTCATGGTAAATTTAAATAATTCATAATAATATCTCAGTAAAATTAAAACACACAAAATCAATTAAAATATAATTTCCAATAAATGAAACCACAAACTGAATGTATACAAGAAGTCAGCAAGGTGTGACGTATGCTGAGGGGAAATTTGATGAAAATCGGTTCAGCCAAAATGGAAAACACTAATAATCCAAATAGTAATTAAACTTCTTCTTAATTATTTCATAAAACGTAATTAGTAAAATAAGAATAAAGATAATTAATGATATTCCCCCGACACGATCATTTTACATTAATTTGATTTACAAAATACATTTTGTAAATTTTTATTTCTACTTATTAAAACATTATTAACATCTTTTCAAAACATGTGGTTTCAACTTAATTTCTATTTAGTTCCAATACGCTGAGCTTGGTGACCCTTGGAAAGGCCTCTTATTCGTTGTACTCCCTCAAGTCCTTAATTTTTTATTACCATATTTGTAACCTTTTTTAAAACTTTTTATTTAATTAAGATTTTAAATTTTGCATTCTGCATTTTCAGTTTATATTTTCTTTCTGTAGACATAAAATTTGTATCTCATTTTTACGATTACTTTTACCATTATATGTTAAATTAAAATTTAATTAATTCTACATCCCTTATTACAATTTAATACGATTTGGAATTCGTGGAGTTTTCTATTATTATCTGTTCTGTTTAGTCTCAGTATAATTATTATTTCTACTCACTTTAATATGTAATTGTATTCGATAAGCAACAAAATTCGTTCAACAGTTTCAAAAAAGCGGCCATTTCAATTCTTTATAAAATGCAGATTTTTTAAATGTTTTTGAAATCTGATTTCACCACATGTAATCAGCGTTAAACAATGCGTAAATTAGCCTTTGAATTCTCGAAATCCGTTGAAATTAAAACAACCATTTTTGACGGTGGTCAGGTTTCCTTTTTGTATTTTCAATGCAATTTGGAAGTTTCAAATAATTGCGTATGCAGATTTTAGTGCTGGTTAATGATGGTGAAATCGAAATTTCAAAAAAGGTTAAGATAAAGAAATATACTTCTTGGGAATTCGTTTCTACCACGTCAGTGAGTCAGGTACGTATCGCGATTATGTTTTACTTCAATTAGTTTGTATTTATTTTGTTGATTGTTAAAGTGTTGCTGATGAGGTGTTCAAATTTGATTTATTTATTATGCTTGCTACTCGGGCAGATGGTTTTCTGTCATGCTTTAGTTGCGTTAAGGAAGAGATACAAATTTCATTTATTTATTATGCTTGCTACTCGGGCTTTCTGTCATGCTTTTGGTGTATTAAGAAAAAAAAGAAAAATTAAATTAGTTTTTGGTTTCAAAAGTTCAAAAGTTCAAGTGTTAAGTTATAAATATTTGTTTTATTTTATTTTTTTTGTAATATAAATAAATACAAATTATTGTTGTTATTTCCAATTAAACCGGTTGCAAATCAGTCTAGTGTGCTTTCACAGTCGCGTGTCCGGTTTACAGCATATTCCCATAATAAATTGCAACCTTAACTGTTCAGCCGACATGTGCAGTTCGAATGACCACTCTCAATAAAAGATTTGGTCCACTGCTGGATTTATTTGTTAGCTATGTATGACTCAGCTGGAACAATTGAAGGCGGCCATTTTGTCTGGATATTCTATTACCAAACTCCCCTTTTATATTATAAATTACTGTTTGAAGCAGTAATGACTCTCCCTAGCACTGACCATTGCAACCCCTACAGTCTGACCACCCCCATATAATCACGCACACGCCGAGCCCTAGTTCCTAGGGGGGGCAAGCTTTACAACAAATGAAAGAAAAAATTGACTCGAGCTTACATAAAAGTAAGCTTACTTATACTGTGTGTGTGTGTGTGTGTGTGTGTGTGTGTGTGTGTGTGTGTGTGTGTGTGTGTGTGTGTGTGTGTGTGTGTGTGTGTTGTGTTTGTTTCTTTCTTTCTTTCTTTCTTTCTTTGTGTAATTCTAGTTCAGTAGGTTTGCCTACAGTGATATTTTTAATGCGTTTTAGCAGCTAATTCTGGCGGTTGTCCTCAAGGTCCTGGAAACACCCTTAGACTTCTGCTGGCAAGAGCCTTACAATCGTAGATTATGTAAACTGCAGTTTCCTCTTCCTTCCTGCATATCCTACACACGGTTTCTTTGTGGTACGTTCCTATCCTGTTCATGTTCATCTTCAGACCACAGTGCCCTGTAATGAGTCGCATGGTTTTCCTAAATTGCCCTCCAAATACTCCTAAAGGGGACTTTTTAAAAAATTGTTTTCTATGGCTATGCCTCTGAGGTTATCCTAATTTCTTGGAGGTTGTTATTGATCCACCTATTGATAGCAGACCCAGCAGATAATGTATTACACAGACACATTTATAAAACTTTAAACAAGTTATAAACTCGCGCGCGCGCAACTGTTTTGCTGATACCATGCAAGGGAATTCTCAAACATCGAATGATACAACACAAATGAAACAGTAGGGAGCATATTGACAAATACTAAAATTAATTCTTTAATCATCTGTTTATTGTTGAATTTGTAAACCGGTAATTTGGGTTAGGTTTTTTATTTGAGTTATCCCGATTTATTTTTATTTTGCGCTCTAGTGCTTCTTGTATTTGTATGTAACGACACAGTGATCCATGTACAATTGTATATTGCGCTACAATTCTCCTTGGAAATTGGTACATAATGTTACAATGCTCTTTGTACATTTGTATATCGCGTTAAAATACTTTAATGATTTTTGTATATAACACCACAGTGCCTCTTGTACTTTTGGTTATCGAGCTACAATGCCTTTGGATATTTCCATATAACGTCACAGTACTCCTTTTGTATTTGTATATGACGTCACAGTGCTCCTTTTGTATTTGTATATAACGTCACAGTGCTCCTTTTGTATTTGTATATAACGTTATAGTGCTCCTTTTGTATTTGTATATAACGTCATAGTGCTCCTTTTTATTTGTATATAACGTCATAGTGCTCCTTTTTATTTGTATACAACGCAAAAGTGCTCCTTTTGTATTTGTATACAACGCAAAAGTGCTCCTTTTGTATTTGTATACAACGTCACAATGCTCCTTTTGTATTTGTATACAACTCCACAGTGCTCCTTTTGTATTTGTATACAACACCGCAGTGCTCCTTTGTATTAGCATACAACGCCACAGTACGCCTGTATGTTTTGTTTCTATTATTATTATTATTATTATTAGTACATCTTCAGAAATTTATAATCGTTATATTAGCAATGTAGCTTATGATATATGTATTTCACAACAGTCTGAATGAGCAGAATTCGTTTTCGACTTCCTGGGCAAGAAGGCCGCGGTTTGTACCCCATAGGCCCTACTCCTAGTAACATTTCCGGGCGGCTTCTCTTTAACTTTGTATTTGTTTTAAAGTTTGCACTACGAAATCCCTGGAGAGCCACAGGGTCATTCGGCACGTTTCTCTCAGTCAGCTGTTGGTTGGTGCGACGTATTTGTTATGACTTCTATTTAAAAGCCAACACTAGTTTATAGTCCAGTAAATATAGATGATACTTAATATTGTAGCACAATAATGTAAATTATTTTTTAATATGTTGTTTGGACCTCAGTCAACAGAAAAAATTACAATTTGTAACTTTGAAAGACCAATACAAGCTTGCAAGTTACATAGTAGCACAATTTTAGCACTATTTTCAGTTTTATTTCCTGAAGTATGGATTCGTA
This sequence comes from Callitettix versicolor, assembly GCA_022606455.1. Lineage (NCBI taxonomy): Eukaryota > Metazoa > Arthropoda > Insecta > Hemiptera > Cercopidae > Callitettix > Callitettix versicolor. The sequence goes on from CM040187.1 coordinate 18,026,166, forward strand.
TGGAAAAAACAAACACGCGTTTTATAAAAAATTAAACTTTCTAAAATTTTAAACTGAAGCAAATGTGTTGTAACAATATGTGGGTTTGAAATGCACTTTGAAACTTACTCTATAATAAATTAAAACGTATCCAAAGGAAGTTCTGAAGACCTTCTTTAAAATACGCTATGAATTGCTTTGGGTATGAATTTTGATTAATTATTTTATTTCTAATAAGTCAGTACTTGAATGAATTTCTATGGTTACTATTACCCTGCGATATTTGTAAATATTGCACCTTCGACTTGCTAAAACAATGAGGTCCACCCCATTCAGAGCCCAGTACATATGTGTAAAGCTAAGGTACACTGTGAGATCGCCAAACCTCCAGGGCTCCGTTTGATACACCATTCACTCCATCAGCACAGTCGCTTTTACACGTCAGAGTTAGCCAAACTATATAGAGCAGTGTGTGTGTGTGTGTGTGTGTGTGTGTGTGTGTGTGTGTGTGTGTGTGTGTGTGTGTGTGTGTGTGTGTGTGTGTGTGTGTGTGTGTGTGTGTGTGTGTGTGTGTGTGTGTGTGTGTGTGTGTGTGTGTGTGTGTGTGTGTGTGTGTGTGTGTGTGTGTGTGTGTGTGTGTGTGTGTGTGTGTGTGTGTGTGTGTGTGTGTTGTATGGATGTGTTTGTGTGTGTGGGTGTGTGTGTGTGTGTGTGTGTGTGTGTGTGTGTGTGTGTGTGTAGGCGCGTGTGTGTGGTGTGTGTAGGCACGTGTGTGTGTGGGTGTGTGTGTGAGAGTGAGTGAGTGTGTGTATGTGTGTGTGTGTGTGTGTATTGTATGGGTGTGTGTGTTGTGTACGTGTGTGTGTGTGTGTGTGTGTGTGTGTGTGTCTTGAGTAGATGAGTGAGAGCAGTATGAGCTAGAGGTACGATGGGATCGCTAAGCCCATCAGTTGCTCACTTCAGTTGCCTCCGCCGGACAATTCAAGTAAAGTGGTTACTACGTGAATGGTTTCGTTGATTTCGTCGATGGGTCTTACCATGATGGCCGCTCCGATAGCTCATTTTTCTAACGGAAATCTGCTAAACACAAACTGGTTCTGCCAACTGCGGTTATTAAAAGCTTGAGAACTGGTTTTCGGAACAATCTGTACATAATGCATAAGTTGACGGCTGGCACTCTTCGATTATTGATCTGCACTCCCAACCCCGTATACTCGGCACCCCTCTTGTGATCGCCATTTGTTCTCTGTTTTTTTATGCGTCCTGAAGTTTTTTATAGCTCCTAGAGGCGTGGCTGCTTTTTAATTATCAAAATGGCGCCCGCACAGAAATGTATAAAGTAAATTTATCTGAGAAATTCGGACTATTTATCCCATTTAAAACTTTGGTAAAGACGAAATATTGTAACAACGAATTTCGATTACACATAAATATACCTCAGGGTAGCATATTATAAATTACCGAAACTTGAACTCACCTTAAAGCAAGAAAACACCCATAGCTTATTTCATTCGTAGTCCATATTAAATATCATCATTTGCTGCCTCAGTGGCCTAGTTGATAGCGTACTGGGCTTTCACCCCGAGGACCTGGGTTCGATTCCCATCCAGGTCTTGGCATTGTCATACGCTTTAAATCATCCCATCGTCTGCATTAGCCCAAGTGTGCACAATAATTTAATATTGTAAATATATATATATATATATATATATATATATATATATATATATATGCGCATAGACCCTGTTGGATCACGCAAAGCACTCCGACTCATGTCTTGTTCCTTCTAATCCTCCACACCTCCCTCATCCTGTCCCCATGGATCCTCTTCCGCTCCTCCGTCCATTTTACCCCTGCTCTCTTTGGGATTTCATTCTCTGGGACCTTCCAATCGAGCATCTTTCTCCTGTATGTGTGTCTATCTTCAGCATCTGTTGAGTCTATTCCTGCGTCATGTAGGTCTATTCTGACTTGTGCGATCCACGACGTTGTTGATTTGACACCTTGTATATACTTAAGGATTCTGTTGGCAAGTCTCGTTGTTGGGAGTCTACTGATGTGTCCATAGAACCGAAGCCTCCTTCTTCTGATATCTGCTGCCAGGTTCAATATCTTCTCTGTGGTCTTCCGGGAGTGCAACCTGTATCCATCTTCTGTTAATCTCGGGCCAATGATCTTCTTCTTCCTTCAAAATATCCTCTATGGTAGCTTTTGTGTGGAGTGCTAGCGTCTCGCTTGCATATAATACCTCCGGTTTTATGACTGTGTTGTAGTGTCTGATTTTTGTGTGCGTCGACATACATCTCTTATTGTAGATATCACGCGTTATACCAAGAGCCCTCTTCATTCTCAGTAGTCGAATCTTTTGCGCAGCCTTCTCGCCACCCGTGGGTTCAAGAATTTCTCCCAGATATTTGAAGTACTTGACTCTGTTTATCTTACCATATTTTGTGTTTAGTTCTTGAATATTTAATTTTGTACAGAAGAACTCGGTTTTTTTAAATGAGATCTGCAGACCGACCCTCTCTGCACATTCCTTTAGGACTTCTATCTGTTTAATCGCTGTTGTTTCATTATCTGTGAGTATGGCCAGGTCATCTGCAAAAGCGAGGCACGCGATTTCTGTGTTGTCCTTAGGTCTTCCAAGTCGAACTGGTTTCCAGTGCCCTTCAATTTTTAATTCTTTCTCCCATTCCCTGATAACTTTGTCCAACACCAGATTGAAAAGGAGAGGCGAGAGTCCATCTCCTTGGCGAACTCCAGTTGTGATCAGGAAGAGTTTGGAAATTTCCCCTATAAATTTCACCTTAGCGATTGTGCCTGTCAGTGTTTGTTTGATCAGTCGCAGTGTTTTAGGATCAAGTCCATGTTCTTCCAGGATATTAAACAAAGATTTTCGATCAATGGAATCGTACGCTTTTTTAAAATCTACGAACGTACAGATCACTGGGACATTCCTTTTAGCTTTTACTTGCAATATTGTTTTCAGGTTGAAAATTTGTTCTGTGCACGAGCGACCCGGACGGAAGCCTGCCTGGTACTCACCAATTCTGTATTCTATCTGTTTTTGTGTTCTTTGAAGAAGACATGTTGAGAGTATTTTGTAAGTAACTTGTAGTAAAGAAATTCCTCTGTAGTTGTTCACGTCTGTTCTGTCTCCTTTCTTGTACAGGGGGTGAATAAGAGCACACTTCCAGTCATCCGGTAATTTTTCCGTTCGCCAGATATTCGTGATGATATTTGTTAATTCCTGTAATGAGTTCGGTCCGAGATTCTTCAGAAGTTCTGCAATGATTCCATCTTCTCCGGATGCCCTGTTGTTTTTCAGTCTATGTATGTGATCCTCGATTTCTTTTTGTGTTGGTGGTAACGATTCAGAGTAAGTGTCAGCACAGTTTTCTTTAGGGAACCGTTTGTTGGGTTCGGGGCAATTTGCTAACTCCTGACAGTTTTCGTAATTAGTTAATGCCAATGTGCCGTCTTGTTTTCTAAAGCACAGATTTTGTGGTGTGTACCCACGAATTTTTTCTGCAAAGGTCCTATAAAAATCTCGTACGTTGCAGTTGCGGAAGTTCTCCTCTATGGAGTCCATTTGTTCCTTCATATACCTCCTCTTAATCTTCCTAATACTTTTAGCGACCTCTTTTCTAATTTCATTAAAACGTTGTTGACTTTCTGGGGACTTTTTACTGTTGTAACTTTGGAAGGCCCGTTTGCGTCTTTCCAGCGCACTTTCACATTCCGAGTCCCACCACGGGTGTTTCGTGTTCTTTTTCAATGGGATTAATTCCTGTGCTTTTTGTGTAATTTTTGTGCAAAATTTCTCACATGTGTCCGCCTGTTCCTTTTCCCACTCCTCCCTTATGTTGGAGTCTTTGATACCTTTTGCATCAAATTTCTGTATACATTTCATATTTCGATGAAATTTCCCTGGAGTGAACTTGATTTTTATTCGTGTTAGATAATGATCTGAATCAATGTTTGCACCCCTACGGACTTGGATGTCATGATCTCTTTTTGTACTGGGTAGATCGCCACATGGTCTATTTGGAATTCGCCCATCTGCTGTATAGGTGATCGCCATGTCTTCTGTTTTCGTGGTGATTTTCTGAGTGATGTTGACATGATTTTCAAGTTGTTTTGCTGGCATAGCTCAATAAGCCTTATTCCATTCTTGTTAGTAAATTTGTTTGCGAGGTACATGCCAACGGTTTTCTGATGAATTTTTTCTCTACCGATTTGTGCATTAAAATCACCAAGCAAAATTTTGACATCGTCCTTCGGCACCCTCGACATTACCCTCTCTAGTTTTGCCCAGAATTTTTCTGTTGACTTGAGGTCATTTCTATTACTTACGTTTGTAGGAGCGTGTACATTGATTATGGTATACTTTTTGTTAGCACATTGTATTCGCATTGTCATCAGTCTGTTGTTTATGGGGGTGACTTCTTTAATGGAACTCACCATCTTTTTGTGTACCATAAACGCCATGCCCAAAATCTGGGCGCCTCTTGCGACACGTTTATCTGTTTTACTCTTGAACATGCGATAATTCCCATAATCCATTGTCCCTTCATCTGTAGTCCTTGTTTCCTGCAAGGCGAGTATTAGTATCCTCTGTTTATCAAGTTCAGATGTCAAGTTGTGTAACTTTCCTGGCTGGATTAGCGTATTGATGTTGAAAGTACCAATGTACGTTCGTGTTTTATGAGGAAGTTTGCCAGAGAACTCCGACTCTCTCTGTAATCGTGTAAGTCCAGGGTCCCCAGAATCCGAGTTCCTGGTTGCCGCCCGCAGACGGGTGGATTGGTTACCACCTGGGGTATTTTTATCATTACTTGCACGAATCATAGTTGCTTGTAATCTTGATAGTCCAGTGTTTCCACTGGGATTTTTAGAACCAGCGATTACGTTCCTGGAGCGTTACGTACAGCCGCATCCTCTGGATGAACAGACGCTGACCAGGTTGCCGGTGGTTGCCACTACAGACCCCGGATTTTGGTGTTCTTGGTTCCTCCGCCCTCTTTGCCATTGAGAAATACATCTTCATCCGCCATTGAGACCGTTGACCACTTAACTGCGTGGTCAACGGTCTCAATGGCGGATGTATATATATATATATATATATATATATATATATATATATATATATATATATTTCTCGAGTCAGCATCCCTTTTTCTCAGCACATACTATTCATATAGGCATAAATTAGGTATCTTTAGAAAGATCTTTTAACCGGCTTCTGACATTGCAAAACGATTTTGGCTAAAAACTTACTTTTATGTGAAAATTTTCACATAAAAGACACTTTTAACTGTCATAGAAAAAACGGCATCATGGATGCGCATTCGCTGCATCACAAATCAGACAATATTTTGCTTATTTTACGGAGCTAACTTATTAATCACGAATAGACAGTCCCATTACAAATGCCACTTTTTTGCATAACGTGCTTAGAACAATTTCAATATTTACTTAAAAGTCATTAAACTTATAGGTTATGTGGCTTTACTGACAGTCCCCTATCCCTGCCCGTCGTACAAGCCGGGACAGGCATATCGAATACCAAACATATGTTTTTGACACTGTTTTTACACAAATATATTTGTGATTTTTGCATTTATCTATTGTTAATACGGACTTCATAAAATACGAAGTACAATTAAAATGTCAAAATACAATTAGATGTTATCAAGCATGCCTTTTCAATTGACTAGTCGACTGTTACCTATTAAAATTGCCTTTGCTATCACTATAAACAAGTCGCAGGGACAAACACTTCAAAGAACAGGATTGTATTTACCAAATGCCGTCTTTACTCACGGACAATTAGCCTTTTTAAGGGTAACTATATCAACTAACATGTTTTTAGGTTCCATTAAAATAATTAAATTTCCTTATTCAAAAGGCTGCGTTTATTTAAAATGTGCATAGTGCGAAATGTCACATGGGTGCCCTGGTTTTTATAATTACTAATGTATTATTCATTAGTATGTATCATTCATGTATTACTTATGCATCATTTAGGCATAAGATATTGTCATATAAGACATAAATAAAAGAATTACTTCAATAAATGATCAGTAAGAAAAATAACGAAGAACCAATAGTTTGTCGAGAAAGAACAAAAAAGAGATGATAAGCATCAGTCAAACAAATTGAAAAACCAATTTGAAACTGCACTACAACTGTCATTGTATTCAATATTCAACAAAATTCAGTTTATATAAAATAATAAAATAATATATCTGGTAACATCCAGTTAAACTTTGAAAACTTGGTTGAGTGATACTTTTTAATACTAAAATCAAAATTCTTCAGTGCCTTTAATTATCAGATTTAATGACATAATTAATCGAAAATTTATGAATTTTTTTTTATAATCAGTGAAAAATACAGTTTTAAAACCAACCTAATTGACAACTGTTTAAATTTATTTTGCTGTCATCCACAAATCAACTCAGATCTTTCACCCGCACATCATTCATCTAGATAGTAAGTAAAATGAAATATTAGTATAGTTTTAAAATTTATTTGTAATATTTCATAAAGGGTTTGTTTTGTAGTGACGTTAGGTGATTTCGAATATGAAAGCTAGCTAGGAAAACACTGAAACTCAACCGGAAATTTGTAATATTATAAAATAATAAATAAATATTTTTAGTAATGATACACATTGTACTATTGATTTTATTTATAATACAATGTGTTTATAATATACATTTTTAAAGTAGATTTTAAATATTGTGAAGAAATTCTAAATTATACGTTTGCATTTTCTAATTCAAATTTATGCCTGAAGTTATTAACTGCTTAAAGACAGAATGTAAACGACGACTAAACCTTAAAAGCACGTAACCTTATTGATCTGTCCGCTTAAAAGTGAAACAATATCGCTGACGTGATGGAAGCTTAATTTACAAAAATAAAATTGTACTCCGATCCATTTATGAAATTCTACGTGTAGGCTTCGTTATCAATTTAAACTTTAAAATTACGTTTGTAACATGATAGTGAACCCTGATTTCTTTGTAACGCCGATTACGATGGCGAAATCAGATTAACAAAAACATTAAGAATTAAAAAATGTTAAGAATTTTGCTGAGTAAAGAACTTGTCCAAAAATCGATTTTTGTTCGGCCGATTTTCAATTAAAACGGAGCAAAATTGCGAACGTGAGCGTACTAAAACACACACACGCGCGCGCGCGCGCACACACACACACACACACACACACACACAGTGATATAGAGATAAGCATCTGTACACCTTTCAAGATCCTGGTCTAAATTTTACCATGATGGCCGCTCCAATAGCCCATCATGATACAATCGAAATTCGCCAATAAACTAGAGAAAGCCCATGTTGATAAAACAGATCTACCAATTAGTGTACAAGCAGACAGTAAGTAAAAAAATAAATTTGTTTCAGCAGAATACCTCAAAACGGATCCACCAAAACGGATTCATCAATTTTCTCGGATCGTATAACTTCCATAATACGACTGAAATAATATAAATATTTCATAATAAACTGCAACTGATTTGTGTAGTAATTTCGGGTACTAGTGCGTTTCTCTTATACAATAGGCCTACTGTACCGATAGCAGTGTTGC